>BLSF01000066.1:0-226814 GCA_012862575.1 Parietichytrium sp. I65-24A
TGACATTGATTGCTTTCTCGGCGATTGTCTTGAATTTGCTATTTGGCGAATCGCGTTAGCTTTGACTCCTCGCTCGCTGTCCCCATCTTCGTAATCAATATCAAAAGTCCCGTTCGCATTGGCGCGTACAATCTCGCCTTTGAAATACTTGTGGCCGCCTTTGTATCGAGCTTCAACCATGTCGCCCTTGCGAAATGTTGACAATGCCACGTCCTCGCTCTGCTCACTCAGCCTGCTCCTCGCACTGGTGGGGGAACCTGCCGCGCCAATCCCGAGCAAGGTGCAGAGTTCCTGAAACTGTTCGAACGAGAACTGGTCTCTGATGCCGATCCTGTTTGCCTTGGCAAAGTCCGTAATCTGCTTCCTCTGCGAGGCTAGGACCGGCCGACCTCCCGCCTTGCGCAGCACATTGCCCACATTGCTCACTGTCACCTTCGTTTCCGCCTCGAACACCATCCGAAGGTCCTCATCGTCCTCCATCTTTCACTCCCACTCCCACTCCTCCACACTAACGCTCACGCTCACGATCACCTTCGCCAGTACTCACTACCAAACGTACCCAGCTCTACAGCTCTACTGCGCCGCGCCTCTCTTCGCTCCACAGCTCTTAGCTCTTAGCTCTTGCACCAACGTGCTCTCCTCTGACGTCGCCCTGTCTAGTCGCGTATTTGTATTCGTATTCGTATCCGTATTCGTATTTGCGCACTTCCACTCTGAGCACACCTGCCAACCGCCGACCAACTTGTGCACCTGTGCACCTGTGCACGTACGCAAGTACGCAAGTACGCACGTACGCGGGCAGTCTTATGTATCTGCTTGACGCAGTCTTAGCTGCGCCGGCTTGAGGGGTTTGGAGTTTGGGGAGAATCGCTGGCACTGGTGTGCACGAGGACACTTATTTTTGTAAGACTGGATGGATAAAGAAGTGGAATGGAATGACATGCCATGCCACCCACGGTGGGTTCTTCCTGGGTCAGGGTCACGGGCCCGCGTGAGCGGCTGTCGGGTTCTTGGCAGGGGAACCGTCTTTTGTTGGTTTGTCGGGGACGGATGTGAGTCCCACTGGTCCCACTGGTTTCGTTGAATGGGTCCTTGGCGCGGACCCCATTGTTCAGGGAATCAAGTGGGACGGGAAAAAAATGGGAGTAAATTTCGTCACTCTCGCCGGCACCATAGCGTTCGCGGTATGAGGGTGCTACTCGTCCCATCCTTGAAAGTCTGGGCTTTGCAACCGGCTAGGGTTATCTAGGGTTAGCTGTACGTACTGGTAGGACAACGGCACGAACGTTAGGTGGACCTAGGTTGGTTTCATTGGGTGAAAAGGTAAGAGTGGCGTCGTTCATGAGAGCTTTTTTTACAAAGGGAGAGAAGTCATCAACCAGACAAACAATGGCGGAGCGCGGCAGAGTTGCAGAAACAATTAGATTTTTCAAATCTGAACGAGGAAACGAAAAGAGAAAGTGATGTAAGGAATCAAATTAAGTTATGAGAAGGAGCGCTTTCGAAGCCTTCTCGTTAGAGTAAATAGAAAATTGCACAAACTGGGTAAAAATGTATTGACAAGGGCCGGAGGGAGTTAATGCAGAGACCCATCTATTCAGAGCACATTCAGAGGCGTGCCGCTCCAGAGGAGCTCGACCTTCAAGAGGCAATTGCTGTTTGGCGAGCTATTCGCAAGCCCTCCATTCTTCTTCATCTTTGCAAAGGCATCTCCCGCTCCGGGAGTTGGTGTCTTGCCATGAACCGCCGGCGCTGCGGTCTCCGCATTGCCCCTTGGTCTATACTGGCCGCCTGAAGCCACACCGAACTCGGCTCCGGTATGTTGACGCCCTCCACCTGAACGCTCCCGAGCTCCATTAGCTTACACTCGGCGAGTTTGGAACCCTCCGTGTTGATAACAGTACCCGCAATGTTGCACATTGTTCCCAACCACACTCTGAGTTGAGGGTCTGTTCTCAAGTGAAACTCTTCAAGTGGCAACCTCAACGCATTGGGTAGGAGCATTGTAATCAGCGTCTCGTCAGATGCATTGACTGAACTGGCCATCACTCCTCAAGTGGTATCGCCATTTCTCGTGTTGTGCAATGCCAAACACCAACACTCCTGCCCAATGGGCCATACAGTGCTTATGCTCGGACCACCCCACATCCCAGAGGCCAGAAGGCCAGAGACAGTTTGATCTTCAGGCGAGTCTTGAGGCGTCTTATGGCGTCTTGTGCGAGTCCACGTGAGATGAACGTCAAGAGCCTCTCTCACTTGTGCCGTAAAAATTACGGTAAAAGTCTCGCCGCTCGAGCTGTTGTGACGCCAAACGGCTCGCCAAAACATGACCCACTCTTTGCAAGAATTGCGACGAACCTTTTTGCATGATTTAGTTGACGGACGCCTCAGGTTGCTCGAAGACTGGGAGACATGGCGAAGGTTGATGGGGTGGCAGTTGAACACGGCGGTCTCGACGTTTACAATTTTGAGCGTGTAATAACTCCAACTTCGAAAGCGTTGCGATTAACCGACCCTGAATTGTTTTCTGAACTTTTGAAAGACCTCGCACCACCATCATCAAGCTCATTACGTAAGTCGGCTCAGTGCGATTTGCAAAGTTCAAAACACGAGGCGGTCCACAGTAGACGGCTTGACGTCAGCAAGGGATTGAAAATATCCGAATTCCGTTTGCGAAAGAGGTGAAACGCTTCTTCCATTTCCCTTCTCCCTGGACTGACAGTGAGCTATGTTTATCCCATGAATTGGTTAGACACTTCAGTTGAGCATTGAACTGTGTTGCTGGACCTCACCTGAAGTGTTTGTAAATGCCCCCCACACCCAACCTAGCCCATTCATACTCGGTCAGGTGCAAGGGTTCTCTTTCCTGGAGCTGTGTCGAGCGACACCCCTCGAAAAGACAGGCACAATTTGCGCCTGGAGTGCAGTTCGGACACTCTTGCCGTTTGGCGAGAAAAGATCCTACCGTTGTGCAACATATTTGTCAGTGACAGGGTAACCATGGGTAACCTACGACCTGCGACGGCAACAACTTTCTCCCAATTCTAAAAAGTTTGTAGCGAAGAAGAAGAAGAAAAAGAGAGTGGAATTAGCAGTGTAGTGAGGAGCGAAAGACATCCCAACTCAGCGAGTTTTTCCGCTCCTTCTTGTCGTCCACGTCTCATCGTCAATACTTCAACATCGTCCAACCAGTGAGAGCGAGCGATGTCCGTCTCAGCACACAGGTCTCTGTAGGTGTGTTAGATAGAGAGAAACCCTGCCTTCCCAACCATAGCATAGGTTTAGGCTTTGACGTGAGAATAAATTTTCAGCTTAGAGTTGCACTATGTTGCACTGATCTTGTAGCGTTGGGGGATTTTAGAGCGCTCTTGAGCCTTGCAAGATTTTGCCCAGAAAAGTTGTTTTGGTAACCTTTGTCTTGGTTGCATCTCTCCGCGCGTGCATGGCTGCTCTCTATGTTTGGAAGTAAGGATACATGTTCTGCTTGTGTGGGAGATCGTTGGAATGAATAGGAGATCTTTTAGATCCCACACCACAACTCTTGAATCCACCTTGTGCGCAAATTTATTTGTCGGATTTCAAGGTGACTGTAGCGAGGTATAGTCTCCCATGAGATCTGAGCTGGTTGTACAAGTAGTAAATTCACAGTCTCAATGCTTTCGTGGTGGTGTGAAGGAAGTGGGGCCCTAAAGCATCTCCTAAAGCCTTCTAAATTCTAAACTAAATTTTGACGACGGGAAACGCTGGAGGAGCGCCGATTTTGTTTCTCCCCCACCCACCGACCGCCCCACTGGGGGGTTACTGCTCGCTTAAGTTCGCTTCCGCTGCCCCCCCACCCCCAAAAAGCCCATGTCAACGAGGAGATGCCAGTGGCTGCACAAGTTACTCCCAAGATTGCCAGCCAGCATTGATTGGTACTGACAGTGAGTAACGGAGAACTCACAAGCTGTTGTTCGGCTAGTAGAGCGATGCGCGTCTTAAAATTAATTGAAAGATTGAAAGATGCAGTCAAGGGCAGTCAAGGCCATACCGTCTTGACCGGAAGCCGAGTGAACGTTCAGGTTGGATCCACAAGCAAGAACACAAGAAGCCACAGATTAAAAGAATAGTTCTCTCAAGATGAAAAAGAGGAAGAAAGCATGGGATGCGTAAATAAAGCAATATACAAATGTACTTGAGAAAGGTGAGCGCTCGCAAAGCATCGACCAGTTGCAAAATAAACTGTCTCAAAGTGAGCCTTCCTTCTAAAGAAGGTTTAGCAGCTCACTCATCATGGGTTGCAACTGGGATTATGCCCAGAAAGCTTCGAGGAAGGCAGGCAAATTGTGCCATTGCGCACATTCCCTTTCATTTTGGCCAACATTGGGCACCTCTTCGTGCGGGATCTCGTCCCACAGGGCCAGCGACAAATTCACTCTTGACTTTAATACAAAGTCAAGAACTATCCGCTGGCCTTGGAACCTCATCCGCCAGCCGAAGCGCCGTTTGCTCTCGCGCGCTTTCGTATTTCCTCATTGGTGAGGACTTTGGCAGCGGGGCGCTTTGTCCCGTTAACTTCCTGCTTAACAACCTCAACCACGGTTCGCTGCACTGGAGCGACGGGCTCCCACTGCTGTCCTCCCAAAAGTTGCGCCCGGTGATATTCAAGAGCATCCTCAACGAGCTTATCCACTTGACCGTACTCGGACATGCAGTCCAGCAAGGCTTTCAGCCTGATTTCATCCGTCACCGTCCACGCATTTGGATCGCTAGGTTGCGCTCCTTGAGCGCTTGCCCCTGGAGCTGGAGAAGCATCAATCAAGCTGGGTATTTCTGGTAAATACCCGTATACTCTCTTGTCGTTTTGAAACTGCGAGAAATATAGGTCGATTGACTCTTTGCACTTTTCTCGCGAGTAAAACCCGTCAAGAGCCAGACGATTAAAAAAGGTGCCCAGAACCTTGACGCCAAAATGCTCAAAAAATACACTGTTTAGATTGAAACTGTCAACCGCGTTTCCGACTCCTTTTGGGCACACCAACACCACCGGCGCCTTTGCTGCTTTTGCCAGCTCTGCATTTGACAGACCTACAATGGATCCAACCGCGGGGAATCCAACCCCATCCACCACAACAATTCTATCCCATGAAAATAAATATGTTAGAACGCATTCTCTTGCTCTTGCCATCCTACCTCATCCCATTTCACACACGTACTTTCTCCCCGGCTTGGAGGCCAGTCTGTCCACTGCTTTTTGTACATCTTGCACCATTTGCGCGCTGTCTTTGGTATTGCCCATGAGAAACTCACGCGTGAACCCAGACACATACACGACCGGGCCTATCGGTTCGCACTCAATCCCCCTGCTCTCGCAAAATTTTGCAACTAACTGCGTCGCCTCGCACTGCGTGGCAGGCTTGATATACGCCAGTTCATGAGGCGCGTACCCCAGCGTGTGCACCAGGCTCGCCAAGATTCCCAAGCATACGGACGACTTTCCCACTTGCGACCTGTCCCCACCCACGAAGATTCGCGCGGCATCTCCTTCTGTCTGCTCTGCTCCCCGGCCAGCGAGAGCAATACGGGCGCACCACTCTGCCGCCGTGTAGCGCCGCGGCCCTTCCATTCCGGCCCGGCGCGAAACTCGAAACTCGAAACTAGAAACTAGAAACTAGAAACTAGAAACGCGAGCGCTTCAGCACAAGCAGATTACAAATAGCCCGCTTCGCGCAGGCAACCGTACTCGAGGACACTTGTACTCGGGGACCGCATCGGTGGAGTGTCCGAGCCCTCGGAAAACTCAGAGAAGATTGAGACTATTGAGACCGAGAACGGGACTTTTACAGCGCCTCGCGCATACAGAACACTGGTAAATGCTATTCAGCCTGGTACGTTGTCTTATCCAACTCCAACATTCTGCTTTCCTACGCACGGACAGAACAGTCGCAGATTCATTCTTGTTGTCCTCGATCAATCAACCATAGATCCATCGCAAGAGAGATCCTGACTGAGCTTGAGATCAGATCCACGCAAACCTGCCACATGAGTACTGTGAGCCGCGGGGGTTCCAGGTTGTGCAGCATAGCTTAGACTTGCAGATTGCAACAATTTTACACTTTTATAAGTCCACCTCTGAGCACGTCAAAATAGGTCTTTGCCTGCCTGACCGTTCTCCTTTTCGCATGGAGGGCACGGTGGAAGAGTGAGTGCTCCAACTGCTACGTGAGTGTCACCAGAAGAAGGCAATGAACGCTTCGTGTCCGTTGTCTACGAGTCCGTCTTCGAACGTTTTCGAATCGGAATCAAAATCGGACCCGGACCTGGATGAACGAGCATTATGGCAGCGATGAACTCGATGATCTCGCAGGTCAATGGTAATGCTTTCAGTCAAGTCTGTCGGTTGCCAAGTTGGAAAAAGAACACCTAACAGTTAATTTTGAATCCTGAACTTCTGAAAGTTTCAAGTTTTGACTCCTGCAAGGTCATCCGGCGCCGTGCCATTGGGCTTCAGTTTCGAGCCCTTACCGAGCAGCCACGAGCGTTGGCGATTTCGATTGCCCGTTAGTGCCACAGGAGCGGCGCATTGTACCACGCTGTCTCCAGCCAGAGCTTACCTGCCTACCCACATCCAGATGAAGACTTCGCGACTTCATTGATTGATTGATTGATTGAGGGATCGAACAAAAACCGTGACCCATGATGACAACGATGACCCAAGATGACCCAAGTTTCTTCTGCGAGTCATTTGGTGACCCCTAAATGGGTACGCCTGAACCTGGTACTGAGACTAAGCCGACGATTGTGTGAATAAAAAGTGACTTGCCGGTGATGTGCTTTGAGAGAGAAAGACTGGGAAGAGTCCACCCTGAAGGACTACAGGCACTCGGAAGACGCACCTGCCACATACCTAAGCGACGCTTGGTTCGAAGCGCCAGTGGACAACCCTTAAGCGGTCAAGAGTGGAGGCGGCCAAAATGCTTTTCGACGAGCAGAAAGTGTCCCTTGGGCAAGATGGCGTGCACACGTGGACTGGTAAAGGTTACCCTCACACCCAGAAAGCCTTCGACGATGCATGGCAAACTTATGGCATTTCATGCACGGTGAGTTGAATCTCTATTGGCGATGAAACGGCGATTCGGAGTAGACCGAGAAGGAGAACGAGGAGTGCAGTTCCCAAATAACGCATGGCCAAAGGAAACGTAAAAGATCACCAAGACAGAGAAATTTGCAAGATGGCGCAGGTTCTATTTGAGGCCGGGAATGTGCTTGTTCGCACTGGGAAGAAGGATGACCTGGAAGCTTTGGTCGCTCTCGAAGAGTGGGTGAACCCCGCTTTTCAAGCGGCCAGGTCCTGCATCGCCGAACGGCTCAGCATCAATGCGGAAGGTACGCTTGTCCTTCAAGTTGGCAATCAAGTGGCCGGAGTCCTTTACTCCGTCCAAATCGGGGAGAACCGCACGACAGAGTCCAAAGACAGGGATGAATCTTTCAAGTACAGCGCGATTTACTCGCTTCACACGCCTGAGGCAGACACGGCGTACTGGATTCACCTTATAGTCATGCCAGACCATCGCCATTTGATCAAAACGTTTCACAGCAAAGCGTTGGAGTACTTTTTCGAGAATCGCAGATGTCGATCTGTTCGTGCACTTACGCACTGTGTGGGATTTAGGAGCCCTGCCGATCGAGTCGACCACCCTCGCCAGAATGATGATGACGAAGCCCTAGTGCTCGAATATGCCGAGCTGTCTCTCAAAAGCGACCGCAATCTTTTTTTTCACTCGAGTAAAGGCGCGAAGCTACTTGGGGTAGTCTGCGGCTACAATGAGCGGGATTCAGCAAACATTGGTTGCGCTGTGGTGATGGAATACCTTCCAACGAAACCTGTTCCATCGCTTGAGCCGGAAGCGAGCTGCGAGCCACAAGTCTTGTTGGATGCAGTGCTTCGGGTATTTGCGGTGATAGGTAGCGATTTTAAAAGTGACGATCTTGACAACTGCCTTGACGTCCCTTGGTTCCAGCTGGGCTTGGACTCGGTTTCGCTCATGACGCTCCACCATGAGCTCGAGAGAACGCTTGACACCAACCTCGATGTCTCGTTTCTGTTTGGCGTCAACACAACTCGCAAGCTCCTTGAGACCTTTGACGGTGCTGTGAGGGATCGCCAATCTATGAAACAGGCAATGTCTCGTACAACGCCAGAGCAGGTTGCAATTCATGGTGTGGGGGTGCGCTTTCCAGGAAGAGAGGGTTCTGATGGCGACATTGAGACCTGCGAAGAGCTTTGGGAAGCTCTTCTCTCAACAGAGAAAGGTGCTGCGGCGCAACGAAGCCACAAACTCCAAAATCGCGACCGATTCGATTGTGAGTCTTTCGCAGGCTTGGTCAACGAAGACCAAGCACAGTGGATCCCCTTTATGCAGCGCATTGTGCTCGAATGCACATTGTCTGCTCTAGCAGATACTCCAGAAGAGGTTCTCACTCGTGCCGGACGCCGGGTCGGCATTTTCGTTGCTGCATGGGATGCATGCGCGAGTATTTCGGATGACTTCGGAGAATTCCTCTCAGTACACGCTGCAAGCGGCACAGCAAACTCTATCCTTGCCAACCGAGTGTCTTATTTGTTTGACTTTGTTGGGCCAAGCATGGTCATTGACACGGCTTGCTCGGGCTCTCTGGTGGCGCTAGATTGCGCCCACAACGCGATCTTGCAAGGCAAGTGCGAAGCAGCGATTGTCATTGGCGTTAATGTAACTTTTCCGCACCGGAATCTGATTCTCGGCAAAGCAGGCTTTCTCTCCCCTAGTGGAGCTTGCCATACCTTTGATGAAAGTGCGGATGGCTACGCGAGGAGCGAAGGTTGTGGAGCTATTTTTATTTCTCGCCACGTTGAACAAGTTCCATATCGGGCACTTCTTTGCGGGACGGCGATCAATCAAGACGGACGGACCGCAAATCTCCATGCTCCCAACCCAGCTGCACAAGAGAGTCTCATCAAGGACGCCCTGTTGATGTGCAACCTCGAGCCTGAGCAGGTTAGCTTTGTGGAATGCCATGGAACGGGAACGAAGCTTGGTGACCCAATTGAGTGCCATGCGCTCCACCACGCATTCGACTCTGCCTCGCATCGCGAGAGCAAAGTACAATTGACCGCATCGAAAGCGAAATTTGGGCACACTGAAGGCGCTGCGGGTATGCTTGGATTGATTTCTAGCATATTGGCCCTCCAGGCGTCACAGCTCCCACCAAACTCCCACATTTCCCGATACAATGAGAGCATCTCGTTCTCGAAGCTTTGTGTGTCTCCAGTTGGCCCGAAGCCACAGAATCTCGATCCCGCCGTTGAACATTATGCTGGAATATCTTCCTTTGGGTTCGGGGGAACCAATGCGCATACCATACTGCGCTCTGCTCCACAAGAAAAGAGGCGGCGCATAGTTGAGCTAAAACGTATAGACTGGCTCGCTCGCTGTAAGCAAATCCCATCTCGTTTCCCAGCAGATGCTTCTGCCCCTCTAGCGGAAAAACACGTCATTGACCCTAAACTCTACGATCTGTCGGTTCTGACGAATCACCGAGTTGGCTCCACATCGGTGTTGCCTGGCATGTTCTTCTTGTCAGCCCTCAAACTTGCTTTCAAAGGGCAAACACGTTTTTTGGAGCTCTCAGCACTACGCTTTGCCAGGTTCACTCCGATTGACGCCTCCCGAGACTTGCAGATTCGATGGGAACGTTCGTATAATTCAGTCAAGTTTTTCTCTGATGAACAATTAGAGGCAGTGTTTGAATCAAGTTGGAGCGCAAAGGAGGCCTTGACTCACGCGAATGTTCAGTTTGACGAGTTTCAGCACAGCTGCGCAATACCCAAAGACGTCGCTTCTCTCTACGAAAACATTGGGAATGAATATGATGGACCTTTCCGCGCCTTGAAGGAGCTATGGACCGACGAGCTGGCCACGAAAGCATTCTGTAGAGTTGATTGCTCTCATTCACTCGAGTGCCAAGAAATTATTCTCTTGGATGCTCTGACGCATGGCTGCTTCTCTTTGACAAGCCCGGTGAATTTTGGGCGGCCACTCTACATTGAGAGTTTTGAAACTGTCTGTTTCGAAACACAGAGCTCCGATCCCATCGAGTGGGGTGCCATCTCGGTGAATCATGATGGTTCCTTTGACTGTGTTGCTTTTAGTCACAACCGTGAGAAGGTCTTTGCATGGACCGGATTTCGCATTGGTTTTCTTGAAAATCGCTCCCTCCGGAATCTTGTGCACACAGACGTCTGGGAGCGGATAGAAGCTTGCACCGACGAGATTGTTGCACACGATGCAAACTCATCTTCGAAAAGTATTCGTCCTCAAAAGTCGATACTCGACTTGCACGCTTCGATACAAGCCCTGTCACTGTCATCTGTTACCTCTGATAGTTCGCGAGTCACAGTTCAGGTTGAGAGTGAAGAGCATGCGGCGTACGTTCGGTCCATCCAGTGCGAGAATCCAGCTCTTGGATTACAGATACAGAGGGCGAAAGCATCGGAGTCTTTCAAAGCACTTCGAGAAGGGTCGGAGATTAGGGTCGATCCAGAAGGGGCGGTCGAAGAGAGAATTCTGTTGCAAAGTAACAATTTGCTTGTGAATTCGACAAGTGATGATGTCTTGATTAGCGTCCGAAAGGGCGGGGTCTATGCTGTCACAGGTGGTTGTGGTCACATAGGTTCCGCAATTGCTCGCGAGCTTGTTGCCAGAGGTGCTGGAAGGGTGATCTTGCTCGGCCGTACCAGGCCCCTGACGTGCCCCACCTCAGACTTGATCGAGTTTCTGGAATGTGACATCGGGCAGCGAGAAAATGTCGAGCAAGTTCTGGGTCCCATGAAAGGCCTTGTCCACGGGGCGTTCCATTGTGCAGGCACTTTGCACGATAGCACTGCGTCTGGCCTCACAGAGGAGCACTTCGAGACCGTCTATCGCCCCAAGGTTTATGGTGCAAACAACCTCTTGAACGTACTTCAAGGGTCGTGCGATTTTATAGTGTTCTGCTCTTCCGTAACGGCGGGATTTGGCGCACCAGCCCAAGCCAACTACGCTGCAGCGAATGGAGCAATTGACGATTTGGCTCGTCGCTCACCCAATTTAAATGTACTTAGCGTTCGATGGGGCCCGTGGGCTGGTGGCGGTATGGCTGCCGAGTATTCGCAGCGTTGGAATCGAATGGGTTTCGAGCTACTAGATCCCAGGCATGCGCTTTTTGCACTTTTTGGTCTTTCAAAAGCTGCTCCGCAAATAGTTACGATTGCAAAACTTTCACCAGAGCGCCTTCTGGAGTATTACACAGCGCTGGAAAAATACCTGAGTCGTGTCGCTTTCGATTCGCAAAGGACGTCAAAGGTCTCTGAGGAGGACTCACTCGTCGATACTGTAAAAACTCTCTTGGTGTCTATGGGTGTGAGTAACCCTGATCTAGACCTACCTTGGCGCGAGAGCGGGCTCGATTCCCTCTCCATGGTGGAGTTTCGAAATGCTCTCCAGCATCGCGTACAGACAAAGATTCAATTGCACGACACAATTCTCTTCGACTATCCCACCCCTCACGAATTAGTGGAGTGGTTGATGACGCAAATTCATCAAGAACAGGCACCTTCGATTGCACACTCCCAGCAACAAGCTATGACTCCCCAAGCTCAAGAACGCCGCAGCTCGTCTTCCGCCTTATCAGTAACAGGAGTTGCATGCCGTCTTCCAGGAGGCATAACGTCTCCTGAAGAGTTCTGGGATTTTCTCGTCCAAGGACAGAGCGCGATTGGCTCTATCCCGCTTGGGAGGTTCGACTCTGAAATACACTGCTCCACCGAGTTCGCGAAGGGTCGGTCTTACACTAGTAAAGGTGGTTTCGTGGACGGACTCGAGAGGTTTGACTTTCGACAGTTCTCCATTTCTGAGCAAGAAGCCCGGCAGATGGACCCTCAGCAAAGGCTTGCGATGCAAGTTGCATTTGAGGCGTTGAGCAAAGCAAACCTACTTGAGAAGACGAGATCCAAAAAGCGCATCGGCGTTTTCGTAGGGGTAATGACGAATGATTGGGGGAGCATGGTTCAAACCGACAGTCAAGTGGCTCGGGCAAGTAGCTACAGTGCGTCTGGGCACATTTCTTGCATTCTGGCGAACAGAATATCTTATACGTTTGGATTGAGTGGGCCGTCGATGAGCGTTGACACAGCGTGCAGTTCCTCACTCGTGGCCTTGCATACCGCAAGCGCTGCCATTGCCCTCGGAGATTGTGATGCTGCGTTGGTTTTGGGGGTGAACGCAATGCTCAGCCCGGCAATGTACGTTCAAGAATGTGCCGCAAGAATGCTATCTCCAACTGGAAGATGTGCAACGTTTTCTGCGAAGGCTGATGGATACGTTCGCTCGGAAGGATGTGTTGCATTTGTCGTGGAACCAGCTACTACTGCCTTGAGGTCCGGAAAGCCCAGTTTCGCACAAATCCTAAGTACTGCAGTCAATCAGGATGCTCGGAGCGCAAATCTGACAAGTCCTAATGGCAAAGCACAAGAAGACGTCATCCGTTCTTGCCTAGACAGAGCAAATCTTCACCCGAATGCTATTTCTTATGTGGAAACTCATGGGACGGGTACACCGCTTGGAGATCCAATTGAAGTCAGGGCCCTAGCCAATGTCTTTGGTGAGCCAGGGAGATCGGCAGATTTGTGCCTTGGAGCGGTCAAATCCGTGCTTGGGCACGCTGAAGCAGCTGCCGGGCTCGTTAGTGCGCTGAAGGCGATATTGTGCATTCAAAACGGGTTTGTCCCTCCCAACCTACACTTCTCAGAAAAGGAAATCAACCCGAGCGTTGCGGAAGCTAGACTGCCGTGCATGGTTTTTCCCGAGAAAAACTTTCCCCTCGGCTCAAACGCTGTCGCTGGGATATCATCGTTTGGTTTTGGAGGCACCAATGCGCACATGTTGGTTACAGCAGATCGGTTTCCAACGACTGGGGCTATCCCAACTACTCGCGAAGAAAGGTTGGATCGCTTGGGCTGGGCACAGCCTCTGGAATCTACATTGACCCTTGAGTATAAGGATTGGAAAGACGAGATGGAGCCGACTACAGGTTGGACTTTTCAGGTGGTGGAGAGCCTCGAAGATGTTAGCAGTCTTTTGAAAAGTCTATCGACTCAGAAACTTTTACTTGGGATTAGAGGGACGGCGCAACCACGCAACCAAGGGGCGATCTTAGGCTTTCTTCGCTCAGCTTGGCTGGAAGGGTTTTCAGGCAAATTCAGAGCAATCGTCTTCGATGTTGACGTGCAGCCACACTGTCCGACTCAGATACCCAAAGATGAACCTGAGATCAAAATAGTCAAGGGTAATAGGTTTTGTGTCCCGCGCTTAGAGAAGATGGACAAAGACCTGGCGCCATACAGCCTTATTTGGCCGGTCGCGAGTGAACGCAATTCTCCTGTCATTGTGACGGGGGCGTCCGGCGGAATTGCTTCGGAGCTCATTAGATTCCTTCATGATGAGATGGGGTTTCGATGCATCCTGTGTCTCTCGAGGTCCAAAACGAGCTATGGAAGTACGATGATAGGTGCCAAAGATATTTGCTGTGATGTTACGAGCGAGTTTCATGTCAAGAGCGTAGCTGCATTGTTTCCGAGAGCTCTTTTGGTCATTCATGCTGCTGGAATGCTGGTGGAACAAGATATTGCCAGCCATACTGAGGAATGGTTGGAAGAGCACATGCGTGTCAAAGTGGAGGCTGCACAGCATCTGGAGAAGCACTTTGACCCAATACACTTTATCGCATTCTCTTCCTCATCATCGATCCTAGGAATGAGACGCGGCGCGGCTTATGCTGCTTCCAATGGTGCTCTCGATGAGCTCGTGTCCGAATGGAACGCAAGAGAAGGTGGCGATGGAAGACATATTAGCATTCAGTGGGACATGTGGAAGGAGGTGGGGATGGCAAGTGACAGGGGGATGACCAAAGGGGATCTCCGTGGCTTCAGTACTCTCTACGGCCTGCAAATTCTTGCGGGCATCATATTCAACATAGATCGTCTCGGGCCCAGCGTCTTTGTCGGCAGAGCGAACTGGGCTTCTTTGTACGCCAATGGACGAACGAAGATACTGCAAGATCTCGTAACTTCCAGCAGCTCTCGTCAATCGGCTTCTTTGAGCGATTTGCACGTTGTCAACCAGCAGAGACGCGATAGCGTGCCAAGAACTGTGCTCGATACCAGTATAGGTTCTGTGCTTGACTGGATACTCATCACCTGCCCGAAATTTGTTGGAGACGGTTTGACCATGGAAAGCGACAGCTCCTGGGAGGAAGTTGGCTTCGACTCGCTCAGCATGACTGACTTTATAGCGGAAGCCAACGAAAAATGGAAGCTGGCCGGCACATTACATGCTCTTCCTGAAACTGCTCTCTTTAACTACCCGACCCCACAGCGTTTCGCCAAGTACTTGAGCGATGTACTGCTTTCTTGCCCGCAGTCTCAAGACTCAACTAAAGATGGAACAAACTCAGAAGAGCCAGGTCCTGATAGAACAGAGCAGGATGCCTTGATCGTAGGGATGGGTCTTCGTTTTCCGGGCTCTGCGGAAAATTTCTCCCCAGACAACTTTTGGAATTTTCTGTGCGAAGGCCGGGACGCAATGCAGACCATTCCCCCATACCGCTTCCCGGCTATCGATCAGAAGGATGTCTACGTGTCGAAGGCTGGATTTCTTCACCCAGATCGATTTCAGGACGCCTCCGTTGGAGAGCATCTTTTACAGCGCCGAGATGCCAGAATTTCTCGTGCGGAGCTAAATTTCATTGATCCTCATCAAAAGATCGCACTCCAAGTTGCCGCAGACGCTCTTGAACAAGCTCGGCGTGCTGGAGCCAATCTGGACAAGGTAGGCGTTTTCGTCGGGGCACAGAACACTGAGTTTACTGCCACACAGCTCGATAAAGTTGGGACATTCACTGCCACAGGCACTGCGCTTTCTATTATCGCAAATAGAATTTCTTACTGCTACGGACTTACTGGCCCCTCTCTCACCGTGGACACTGCTTGTTCATCGTCGCTCACAGCGCTCAGTATTGCTGAAAAAGCCTTGCGTTCTGGAGACTGTACAGCTGCAGTTGTCCTTGGGGTCGACCTCATGCTGACCTCCCATCGATTTGAAACAACTTGTGCGGCCAAAATGCTAAGTCCGAATGGAAGGTGCGCAACCTTTTCTGATGAAGCAGATGGCTATGCGCGAGGAGAAGGCTGTGGGGCAATTGTGCTCACTCTTGGTGACTGCAGTGACAGCCAGCCAGCTTGGGCGCGTCTTGCAAGTGTTGCCATCAATCAAGACGGCCAAAGCGCGAATCTAACGTCTCCAAACGGGCTTGCACAAGTTGCTTGCATCGAATCTGCTCTTATGAGAGCTGGTATCTCAGGCGATCTTGACGCCGTGAGGTTTGTCGAGACCCACGGAACAGGTACCGCACTCGGTGACCCGCTCGAGGTCGAGTCCTTGGCAACAGTTTTTCAAAGGCGAAATGCAAGCACCGGGCCATTAGTTCTCGGGGCAGTGAAAACAAGCATCGGTCATTTGGAAGCTGCCGCTGGCATTGCAGGCATTATTAAGACGGTTCTTTGCTTGGTGAAGCAAACCGTCCCTCGAAACCTGCACTGTTCAACATTGAATCCCCGTCTGAAAGCCTCACTCCACCTCGCGGCCTTTGACTTTCCAGTTTCATCTTCGGTACCACTCACCGCGAAGCCCGGAACAGATGTGATTTATGCCGGAGTGTCATCCTTCGGTTTTGGGGGAACCAACGGGCATTGCATCCTTGCCTCAATTTCGCGTGATCGCTCTTTTAAAATGGAAGAAATTGCTCGAGAGTCACCCCTGTGCTTGGGTACTGGAGTAAAGCCGTATGATGTCAAAATTCTCGAGCAAGTTGATGGGGAAGTGAGTATCCGCTTGAAGGTATCCGAAATCGCTATTGAAGTTCTGCGCAATCACAGGGTAGGGGCGGTCGAAGTTATTCCGGCAACAACCTACATTGAATTTGCCGATCCTATCTTGGATGCCTTGCAACGCCTCGAAAGTGGTCCAGCGGTAAGCAAGGCCTACCTTCTTGAAGACCTTGAGTTCCAAAACATGCTCCTCATTGAAGCAGAGGTTTGCGAATTGTTCTTGCGCGTTAACGCTCGCTCGTTAGACAACAGGGGGTGGCGCCTGAAAATCTGCTCGGATGACTTGGCCATCGTGTATGCCGAAGTATCTGCCCGGAGAGCCAAAGAAGAATCTGCAAATAGCTTGTTGGAGTTGGAGAAGATCAAGCGCCTTTGCAGCCAGCCACTACAAGCAGGACCTCAACTGTATAGCGAGCTGGGAAACGAGTACGGTGGTCCGTTCACGTCACTGACGGAGGCATGGTCAAGTTTGAACGAGGTATACATGCTTGGTAAGGTGGACGTCGACGGAGCTGTGCCATCATCCATGAGGTCAGCAGTCTGGTTAGATTCTGCTTCGCACGTGGGTATCTCTATGCTTGCACAGCACCTTAGGCGGCTTCCAGTCTACGCATCAAAGGCAGAATCGTATTATTCCGCGCCATCCTATGCCAAGCAGCCCGGTCCATCGTCCATTTGGTCACTACTTGAGCGAAAAGGTGAGAATCTGTTTGACATGAAGCTCTATGATCCCAGTGGAAAACTTCTTGCAGCGGTATACCGCTTTTCATTTGGTTTCTTTTCCCAAGCAAAGGGCGAAGGCATTCTCAAAAACAAATTACTCTATCACGATGTGTTAGTCGACTGCCAAGTGACCGTCTCAAGTGAGCCTCCCCCAGAAGCTGTTTGGGACAAGAGCACCGTCGAGGAGCTGCATGCTGAAGTTCAATTGCACTTGCGACAGAATCGATTTCCGCGGCGAGTTCAGATCATTGCGAGAAGTGGAGCGCACATAGGTTACGCTCGAACACTTCGCAATGAAATAGGTGCTGATGATGGATCCAGAATTCAAACTGTCTGGAGCGCAAAGCACATGGCCTCCGAGGATGTGGATCCAAGAGTTGCGTGGGGCGTGAAGGAGCCAGAGGTCATGGTATCGTCCGCGGGGCGCTTGTTTTGCCCAAGGCTTTATCGTCTTCCACTCGACACTGGGAGACATGAGGCAGCCTTTTTGAAGCGCTGCAAAAGTGGGACCATTCTTGTGACCGGCGGCTTTGGAGGCCTCGGGTCAGAGATTTGTAAGGAATTTATAAGACTGGGTGCATCGAGAGTTTTGCGGATGGGCCGAACTCGTTCTCACACGGTGGAGGTTTTGCCGAGAACCACCGCACTCGTCTGCGATGTCAGCGATTTATCGTCGCTACGAGAAGCTCTCAACCCATACCTCGCAGACATTTCAGGTGTCGTGCATTGCGCTGGAGTTCTGGAAGACTCCACAATCTTGAAAATGGAGATGGATTCCTTCGCAAGGGTTCGCTCTCCGAAAGTTCATGGGGCGCAGAACCTGCTTCGAGTAGGCCTTTCAAGCTCCACATTGTTTGTCTTTTGCTCGTCCTTGTCTGCTGGGCTCGGCCTGAGCGGCCAAGCAAACTATGCCGCTGCCAACGCCGAGATGGAAAGTCTAGTGAGAGACCACGAACCTCGTCTTAGTCAACAGAAGAATTGGTGCTGCATAAGATGGGGTCCTCTTCTTGGGGCCGGGATGGCGATGGGCCCAAGAGCCAAGACACGGTGGACGAAACTTGGACTAGACACTTTGACAATGAATGAAGCCGCTCGCATACTTGCAGATCTTTCGGTAACTTCTGAGGTTTTGACCGTGGCTAAATTTCTGCCAACCTTTGCGGAGACGTGGAATTCAACTTATCTTCTTGGGTTAGGATCCTCTCCGTCAATAGAGTCTTCTGCTTCTACAGGAAATGTGACCCGCGATGGGTCAAAGTGGTCCGAAATTATTTTGAGTATTGCGATGGAGGTTAATCCTGAACCGGACATGGAGATGTCGATGGATACTTCTTGGCGGGACGCTGGACTAGATTCCTTGTCGATGGTGGAGTTTCGAAATATCTTACAAAAACGCTTCGAACTTTCGTTGAAGCAAACCGTACTATTTGACTTTCCCA
This sequence comes from Parietichytrium sp. I65-24A, assembly GCA_012862575.1. Taxonomy (NCBI): domain Eukaryota; class Bigyra; order Thraustochytrida; family Thraustochytriidae; genus Parietichytrium; species Parietichytrium sp. I65-24A. The sequence continues at coordinate 18,103 of BLSF01000066.1, forward strand.
CTCCAAGGGATTTGGCAGCGCATTTGGATGTTCATTCCCCGTTGAAAACTTTGCATGGCTCCAGTCCAAGCAGCGCCAAGACTCAACAGCCAAGTCAGAACGCGGAGCTGTCTCTGAAGGCTCGGGCTCCACGCACAAGTAAGAGAGACAGCGACTTTCTGGTAACCTCTGCGAGCTGCAGACTACCTGGTGACATCTCTACCCCTGACGAGTTCTGGGAGTTGCTCTGCAGTGGAAAAGACGCGTTTTCCACAATTCCCAGCACGAGGTTCAAATGGAGAAGCCTATATCGGGATGAGGCTGGAGAGCCAGGAACCATCTACACCGACCAAGGTGCTTTTATTTCTGATGTTGAGCTATTCGATTCCAGCAAGTTCCTACTCTCAGATCAAGAGGTTCGCTATATGGATCCCCAGCATCGCATTGCTCTGGAAGTGGCTTATGAAGCACTCGTCCGCTCCGGACACATGGAGGCAGAAAACATTAAAAGCGCAAAAGGCAAGAGCATTGGAGTTTATGTGGGGCAAATGACCAACGACTGGTCGGCTCTAGTCGCGCGCGACGAGCTCGACAACGCGGTTTCATCATTTACTGCCATTGGACATTCAGGAGCCCTGACTGCGAATCGGATATCCTTTACTTTTGGCCTCCACGGCCCTTCCATGACCATCGACACAGCTTGCAGTTCTTCCTTGGTTGCTCTTCACCTTGCAATGGCTGCAATTGACAGAGGCGATTGCGAAGCTGCTCTAGTGCTCGGTGTAAATCTTATTCTGGCGCCCGATCTTTATGTTGAGGAGTGTGGCGCGCGAATGCTGTCTAAAGATGGCCGATGCTACACGTTTTCCAACAAAGCAAATGGCTATGCTCGGGGGGAGGGTTGCGTTGCTTTGGTCATTGAAAAGGGTTCTTCGAACACTTCTTCCTCTACAGGCGCACTAGGCTACATATGTGGCTCTGCAGTAAACCAAGACGGCCAAAGCGCAAGCATTACCTCACCGAATGGTTTGGCTCAAGAAAGAGTCATCAAGCGCGCATTAGCAGCTGCAGGCGTTGAGGCAAGCGAGATTGCATTAATTGAAGCACATGGAACCGGGACCGCTCTTGGTGATCCACTTGAAGTGTCTGCACTTAGCCAAGTCTTTACAAATAGTGAGCGCGGAGTTCCGGTGCTTGTAGCAACTGCCAAGACGTATGTTGGGCATACCGAGGGTGCTGCGGGGCTGACTGGTGTGCTAAAGGCGCTCCTCTCATTAAAATTCGGCCAGGTTCCCGGTAACCTGAGCGTGGAAAAGATTTCGGATATAAGCAGTGCGGTGTTGGAGGTTGCAGGTTCAAACATACGATTTCCTTTACGCGGAGAAACCGTAGAAATCAAGAAAGGCTCCTTTGCTGGAGTGTCTTCTTTCGGCTTTGGAGGCACCAATGCCCACGTGATCCTTCGTGGGTGCAATTCAGATGACCCAAATTGTCGCGACGTATATTCAGGTGCACAGCATCAGCTAAGTTGGAACAGAAAGAGGCACAGCTGGAGAATCGTGGAGCATTTCTCCGACGCTGATCCGCTCGATCGCTGCGCAACACTTGATATGGACTTGTGGGGCTATAACGCAGACAGTGTGCTGCCGGCTTTTGCGGTTCTCGACCGAGCCCTGTACGAAGTTTCCAAGGTTGAGAATGGCAGTAGGCCAGTCTTGTTGTCGGAGGTTACACTCTCGCCTGTCTGGTACAGCTCAAGGTGGGACACAACCAATCTTGCGTGTCATCCTGCGGAGAATTCGCTGACTCTGACGTCCGGTGAGGAGGAGCACTTCAAAGCAAAGATGAGCTTTACCCTGCCAGAAGAACCTGAACACCAAGAAAGTCAGGGAAACCTCAGCATTGAGCTTGACGTCTCGTCTTGGCTGCATGACCGGATGAATGGTCATGGCTTGGCCTTCAAGAGCTACGTCTCAAAACGGCTCGTGACGAATGGAAGAGCCTCAGCTCGCCTGGAATTTGGGCCATCTTCAAGTGCAACCGAGTGCTGTGTTGACCCACGAGTCCTCTGTGAGTCGCTTGAGTGCCTAGCCCTTCTTCTGCGTGAGTATGCGTCAGAGTCTCAGAACTTTCTTCAACTTGCGTCCGTTGAGAATATATCTTTCTTCGATTCCCCACGTCGGAGATATGGAGTATCCTACGCAGAGATATTTCCCTCCGAACGATTAATCAAGTACTATGATGCATCGGGAAATATTTCATTGCAGCTACGGGGGATTGAGTACAAACCAGATGCAAAGTTTGGCCCGTCCTCGTGCTTTGCAAAAGCATGGTTTGCTCACCAAGCCTTTCCATTGCGACCTCAGTTGGCAAGATTCAGGGTTAGTAGCAACGAAATTTTGGCGAAATACAAGGTAACATCCTCTGAAGATGGGGCAAATGACAAACTTCTGGAATCATATTGCGGATGGCACATTGCGAGAGCGTTGGAAACTGTCTCGAATACTTGTGCAAGTGTAGAGCCGGAGTATCTCAACATTTTGCGCAAGCGATGGGCGGCCAGATATTCTCAGTACAGCGGAGACATGCCAGAAAGGGGAGAAGGTGTGGAGTATGATTACTTTGACGTTGTGAAGGAAAAACTGTCCGGTCTGATTGCTGCAGAGCTAAACCCTGTTGACGTTCTTTTCGAGGATCCCAATCTCATATCAAGGCTGTACTCGGAGTCCGCCCCGTCGCTCCCTTGTAACAAATCAGTTGCAGACATAGTGACGGTGGCAGCCTCGAATCTGCTCCAAGCCCCAGGCGCACATCGCTCACTACGCATTTTGGAAATTGGGGCTGGAACAGGCGGAACCACTCGGCACGTTCTTCCAACACTCAAAAGTGTGGGCGACCAAATTCAGGTGGAGTATTTCTTCACAGATATCTCCGAGTACTTTTTGCGTGCTGGCCAAACCTTTGCAGAGTATTCTCATATGCTAAGGTATGTTCTCTTTGATATAGAGAAGGATCCAGAAAATCAGGGCTTTGAAGCTGGATCCATTGATATAATCATAGCCTCCAACATTGTGCACGCAACTGCAAATTTGGAGATTACAGTGGGAAATGCGTATAAACTGCTCTCCTCTGGCGGACTTTTCATACTGAACGAGGCGACAACCTCCACAGCCTTTCTCGACGGCACCTTCGCATTTGCTGAAGGCTGGTGGCGGTTTTTGCAATGCGACAGATTTAGGGCTGGACTGGATACTCCTCTACTCAGTTTCGATCAGTGGCGAAGTGTGATGGCGGAGTCTGGTTTTGATGGATGCTCCCTCGCCCATCAAGGTACACAAGGCCAAATTGTGATGCTTGCGGAAGTAAAAGATCGCCGTAAAACTGATTCTGTAGTGCAGAATGAGGAAGATAAAACTTGGGCCAAAACTTTAGCAGGAAAGATGACAGATATGCGGCTCTTCGATTGCAGCATGCTCGTTGCCGACGAGACTGAAGATTCACAGCAACTCGAGGAAAAGCTACGGGCTCTGCTTTTGGATCAGAGCGAAAGGAAGAAATGCGTTGTTATTAGGAGTGGTAAATATCCATGGCATTCCCTCGTGGCAGGCGTGATGAGAAGTTTTCGGAAGGAAAATGCTACAACAGGGTGGCTGCAGCTGTTTGACTTGGAAGAGGGTGTTAGCGCAGAGTCAGCTGCCGCTCTTTTGGGAGACGAATTGCAGCGCGAGAAGCCTCTAGGTCTTGAGGTCCGGTTTGATAAATTTGGCGGAAGGTTTGAGAAGCGCGTAATCCAGTACAATCCTGCCATAGAGCTCACTCCAGAGCCTCGTAAAGTCCGGTCGAATGGAACCTACTTGATCACAGGAGGGCTTGGTGGGTTAGGGCTCCTTGCTGCCACAACTCTTCTTGAGCTTGGAGCAAGAACCCTCGTGCTAGTTTCCAGGTCTGGGCAGCTCCGAGATGGCGATAAATGCTCGGCCGTTGAGAAAAAAATGTTCGACGAGCTTAAAACGTGGCCAGGTGCACAGGTGGTGACACTCGCCTGCGACGTTTCCAATCGAGACCAAGTGGACGGGCTCATGGATACCATATCTTTATCGCTCCCTCCTTTAGTAGGGGTTATTCATAGCGCCGGGCTGACGGTGGATTCTATCTACCTGGAGCAGACCTGGGACGAACACTTTGAGCCAGTTCTTGGAGCCAAAAGCAGAGCTGCACAGTACTTAGACGACTCCACGAGGAGAATCAGGGCTGTCTTGGACATCTTTTTGATGTTCTCCTCTGCCGCAGGTGTCTTTGGTTCTCGCGGGCAGGCAAACCATGCTGCGGCAAACGCAGTTCTCGACGCGATCGCGGAAAACAGGCACCGAGAAGGACTTTGCGGGCAGTCAATTCAATGGGGCGGGTGGTCAGGGCTCGGAGCGGCCGAAAATAAGAAAGGTGCGAAGGAGCACATTCTGGGTTCAGGAATGGGTCTTATATCCCCAGCGCAAGGCAGGCGATTCTTAGCACAAATTCTGCAGTCGAAGGACGTAAGTCACTCTCTTTGCTTCTCGCCAATTGACTGGAGCCGATTCTCCGTGCACGACCCGGATCAGCGCTCGGTCACCAATTTCAAGGGTCATTCCAAAAAGGATAGCGCTGAGCGCCAACCTCAAGGTCTGGCAGGGAAAGCAACTAATGGCGAAGAAACACAGGGTCAGCAACAGTGGACATCCAGACACATCATGGCTAAATTGGAGACAATTTTAGATTCCTGTGGTTTAGGCGACTTGTCAAATGATTTCCAAGAAGCTGGATTGGACTCTCTGACCTCTCTGGAGCTCATTGCTATTGTTCAGCAGACGTTTGCAGTGAATCTCGTGCCCACATTCTATTTGGATTACACTACCGGACAACAACTGGGCGAGTTTCTGTACCAGGAGATTTGCGGCACCATTCAGGAAAGTGAAGTAATGGAGCTGATCCATACGGAAAACAAACAAAATGAGCTGGCGCTCTCCTCCTGGATTGAGCCACTCTTTAAGCCCTCCATGAGACTTTTTTGTTTTGCTTACGCTGGCGGGCATCCAAATGTATTTCACTCCTGGTTAAGACACCTCCCCGCAAGCGTGCAGCTCTGCCCTATATCTATGCCAGGGTACGGAAAGCAGACTGGCAAAGCATTCTGGCCAAGTGTACAGGAACTGGCTCACACCCTCCAAAAAGCTCTGCCTATGGACCTTCCATATGCCTTTGCAGGCTCATGCCTCGGAGCCATAGTGAGCTACGAAGTGTACAGATCTCTGGTCGGGGAGGATGGAAGTCAACTTCCTCTACACATGTTCACGATTGCGTGCTCCGCTCCGCAGGACTATTCCCGAGCTTTGAGAATGCTTTACAGCAACCGTCTGAAAGAAAACGAGTTCTTTGTGCCATCAGACCAGCAGCAAGCAGCCAAACGCTTCAGCGACCTCAGCCAAGAGTCTCGCGCACACACTGTCCAAGACCTCCATACTTTGGGATTTTTCGAGAATGATGAGACTCTCGAGAATTTGATCAGCAACCAGGTATACTTTGAACATGTCATGTCTCAGCTTGCAGGCCAAATGCAGCTCGCAGAACGATACCAGTATAACGACGCGGACGTGCCAGAGCAACTCCGAGTCGGCCTCACTAGCATCAGCGGAGCTCAAGACGAAACGATCCCGAATGGTTGGCCAGCAGAATGGAAGAGTCAGTGCCGTGCAGGCTCCTTTGAGCACGTAGTGATTGAAGACGGTGGTCACTACTTAGTGCACTCACATCCGAAACAAATTTGCGACGTGATCGTCCGCAAACTGAACTTATAAATTTATACATACAATGGAATAGACAGAGCAGAACGAACAAAAACGAATTGTCCTTCTTATATAAAATGAAGAAAAAAAATCCGTTTCTGCAAAAGTTGAATGCGGAAAATCAAGCGGAGGAGGAAAGGGATGCGTTGCAGTGTCGTATTTGCTGAACGAGTCATTTATTAAAAAAGAACGTATTTATAAACTTTTCTTATGGAATCAAATGTCCGACTGGTTTCCTGCAACTGTTGAAGGTTGCATGGAAAGCGATCAGATGACAAAACAATATTTATCGCGGTCACAGTGACGTGAGCGAGCATTGCGTTGAAATTTTGATTGAAGAAAAAACAGAATGAGAGGCACAGGATATCGCCGCCACCCAGCATCAAGGTTACTCGCTCTTTTCTTTCTCCTCCTCAGCTGTGTGTTGCACTGCCCCAATCGTGCGCCGCATACGCTGAAGAGCTTGAATGCCTGTGACAGCGTTTTTGAACTTGCGAGTGGCATTGTACTCCTTAAGACGTACCAAGTTCTTGGAAAGGTCCGAGTTGGAGTTCCCAACCAACCAAGGATGTTTGAGTACCTCCGTAATTGATGGACGCTCCGCTGCGTTAGTGACGAGCATATAGTCGATAAAGTTCTTCGCCTCCTTGGAGACATTGTCCCAGTACGGGGAAGGAAATTCGTACTTGCCGCGCTTGATTTGACGGAATAGCTCGGCATTGTTTGGATGATAAAAGGGCGGGAATCCGCAAAGCAAAATATAGGCGATGACTCCAAAACTCCACACATCCACTTTGTAATCGTACTTTTCTCCATGCAAGATTTCTGGTGCGACGTACCCTGGGGTTCCGCACGCAGTCTTCATAAAAGGCTCTTCTTTGCATACCTTGGCCAAACCGAAATCAGCAAGTTTCACAACAGCATCGTCCGTTGAATCAGAGTAAAGCAAATTCTCAGGTTTCAGATCTCTGTGCACAATGTAGTTTTGGTGGCAATACTCCAGAGCTTTGGCAATTTGTGTGAGATCTCTTCTGGCCATGGCTTCTTCGTAGTGCTCCTTCTCTACTATCCTATCGAACATCTCCCCTCCGGTCATGAGTTCCATGACAAGGTATACGTTCTTCTTGGAGCGATAGGTCTCGTAGAGCTTGACGATGTTGGGGTGATCCAGGTCGTGCAATATCTGCATCTCCATCTCGAGGGCTTCTGCATCGTCGGCTTTCATTGTTGTCAAGTTCATGATCTTGACCGCTCGCACGATATTCTTGTCGTCCTTGAGAGTGCACACTTTGACCGTGGCAAAGCTCCCGGTCCCCAGCGTCTTGGACACCTTGTACTTTTTCGAGAACTCATCCGAGTTGAAGAAAAAGGACGGCATTCTCGCCGACAGCTGTTCTTTCGCAGGCGCCAGTTGGGACACTCAAAGCTGGGCTTCCACCCAAGCAACTCTGCAAGCACCGGCAAAGCAAGTTCTTCGTCACTTGAAAAATGACGGCAAGCAAGTTTCCCACCACCAACGACAACAACAATCGGCCCCAGCTCCGTCCTTGCCACACCTGTGCTTGCTTCAGTCAGGTCTCTCCTTCGCGCGCGCTCCTTCCCCCGAGTGGCTGTTGCACCTTCAGTCTTCGCCGCGCCTTCGACGGTGATCGGCTTTTACTCTTTTGGAACACCACAGCGGGTTGCCACGGAGGTGCGTTGCAGCTGGGTGGGCTGTCTTCTGTCTTCTGACTTGTGACTATGAGGCTGGTAAGTTTCATGCACGTACTACAGTACGTGTGTGGCGGCGCAGAGGAAGCACCTCTACGGCTCCGCTTTCTTTCCTCTTTCCCGAGGCTCCTTCAACGCCATCTTCTAGCTAGCGCATGCGTAGCATAGCGCCTTTTCGCTGTGCAGGCACGCGAGAGGGATTAGGAGTAAGAGAAGCTGAATTGTGAGTTGTGAGATGTGAAATCTGAACGAGCAAAGGGCGAATGGAGGCAGAGTCGTCCTTGCACTTGCTACTGAGAACGCTCGCAATCGCACGTCCGATGAGAGCCGTAGTCTCAGAGGCTCCGCGGCGCTCTAACCGTCCTCTGCGACGCCGCTGCTCTCTCGGCTCTCTCTGGTTCCAACATTCTGCTCTTCATTTTGATTGGTTCAACTTCGCTTTTTTATCTGTTCTGCGCTGTTATTCGTGCTGCACCGACCACATCTCGGCCAACTTTTATGGCCATCTCATCTTTCTTATAAACATAATAGCTCATCTTCTCATTTCAAGTTGTCTGTCCACTATTACCCATATGACGGTAATTCTCGCACCTGCCTAGAGTGCACGGGTAATGTCGCTTAAGAGTCACATGTCCGTTACGACTTTTTTTTCAATCGAGTCTTCAAGGTTTCAATAGAAAGTTGCTGTTGATTCACATGTGTTGATTGGTTGTTTTTTTAACTTAAGTGACGATTTTGATTGTGATCGTGATGATGAAAATTTTGACGAGTAGCGCGAGTTCAAGTTGAGACGGCATTGTGATGGTTTGTAAGAAAGATTGACCGAGTGCGACAGTGGCTTCGGTTTGCGGTTGGCGCAGCTGGTGTTTGGGAGGATGGATGTCGCGGGCAGGTCTTGCAAGTGGTCAAAATGTGACTTTTCCTTATCCTGGTATTTATTCAATGAATAGAATTGTGTCGATTTGTTAGAGGAGGGGAAAAGAGAAGTGGCCTAAGATAAAGGTTTGATCAAGCATGTGAAAGCTTGCCGGTCGGATAGGGGTGGATGTGGTTTGGTGTTGTTTGGCTCTTGTCGAGTTGAACTCGTTTACTTTGAGTTAAGCTTGTCAAAATTGTGAATTATAGATTGTGGATGGTGAATTTTGCCCTTTGGTTTGAGGATTCGGTTTGGCAAGAGTTCAGCAGTACTTGGCATTGACTGTGCCTATCACTTTCGTTTTTACTCAACTTTCAGAGTCTCAGGTGCTGACTTTACCGGTTTGGTGGATTGGGTTCGTTTCTCTGGATATCGTAGCACGGTATCGCAGGTCATCGCGCGCCCGATTTGTAGTGTGTTGATGTCGATTTTTTCACACGCAGCTGGGAGCAAGAATGGGAGATTGAGTAGAAAACGCTGAAGAAGAGACAGTGCAAGTATTGATTGGATGAGTCAAATTATGAAAGGTGCCGAGTTGAACCAACGCTGTTGAGCGAATGAATGAAAACCTTTCGCTTCTCTGTTTACACAATGTACGGAAGCGAGGAGCAACGAGATATGAAATGAAGGACTAGTCGACGAATTGACCGCGAGATCCGTTACATCCGACAGATCCGAGTCCGGGTCCAACCAAAATAAAGTCTGAACAAGAAGTTCTTCGAGAAAACAGCACCACACACAGAAGAGAAGAAGAAAGAGATTGCACTATATATCCTCTGCCACGAGTCAGAAAACGCAACTCCTCTCATGTATGCGTTCGTTCTTTCATGGAAGATCAGTTTGCCTTGCCCGCTCGCCCTTGTTTTGACCACGAAGGAGTGGCTCTCCTCGGGTTTATATTGCACGTCTCGATCATGACCCGACGGCCGTACTACTGAAGCTTTCTCGAAACTGTGTTCTCGTTTTGCATTAGTCTGCGGATTTGTGTACCTTTGCAGCGGAGACTGACAAAATTACTGGAATTCATGTAATTTGAACGTGTCTGCCTTCACGTAGGAGCCTTGAGACTTTTACTCGCAAGGTGACTGGGGTGCACCGCAAGATATCGTTCCGTGGACAAGCGACCTGTAAACGAAAGAATCACACCTTGTCATTCGATTACGTCGAAGGTCTTCGACAGAGTGCCACGGGTGTGACAGAACGAGCCGCGAGCCCGGCTGCGCAAAGGGCGTGGAAACCACCTTGGACTCTGAGAGATTCCATCGGCGGAGCGAGCTCAGCGCCACGACCTTTCTTTAAGATGAGGTGATTGCAAAAGATGGAGAACGGCACCGATCCTCAGTGGTTTTACATTGTCTCGGGCGACGAGAAATTTCGCGCCAAGTTACCTAGCAGCGAGCTCAAGCAGAGCCAAGTGCTGCAGAGGATGCTTTCCTCGCCATTACGCGAAGGCAAGAGCAAGGTGGTGGTTTTAGGAGACATGGAAGGCGCCGTTGTATCGAGGCTTGCGATGTTTCTGACCGGGCAGCTCAGCGAAGAAGAGGCCATGAAATCGCCGTGGCAACTGCTACACGCTGGCGACTTTCTCGACATCCCTGAGTTGTGCAGAACGGCTTCACGGGCCATTGCCAAGGCTTTGGAAAGCTCCTTCACACAAGGAGACCCGCTTTCAGTGAAACGGAATAGATTTCTAGATCTTGCGATTGATTTAGTGCCAACGCGCTGCCTTTTACAGGTAGTAACTCATCTCGACTCAAAAGGGCTTTTGCAAATGGAACATTTGTGCGCTGAAGTGATGGAGAAGGAGAGTGCTATTTTAAGCTCCATAGAAGAAAGATGGGTCGAACTGGGGGTTTCCAGCTCCACTGCCATTGAAAGTCTCTTGCAAGCACGGGTTGCCCGCTTTTCTCGTGACATGGAACCATACCTCATGAGATCTTTCGAGAAATTTGGTGAGAAAGTGGAGTCCCTTTCGCTGAATAATTCAGATTTGTGCAATAACGTGCAACTTGTTCAGGAGATTCTGGAACACACCCCGAATCTGGAAAATTTGTGTCTGAAAGGCGCCGAGTTAACGGGGACCTCAATGATGCGGCTTTGCAAGATGCTCAGTTCCATTTCCGGGAATCCGCAGCGCGCCAGAGAGAATAGCGCGACTCGTAACCTTTCGGGGTTGACGCTTGACCTTCAGAGCACTGGGCTCGCAGATGTGTCAATCAAGAGTTTGGTGGCGTTATTGGTGGAAAAAAGCCCCGTGAGCCATTCGAGTGGGAGGAAGAGTATAGTACATCGATTCGCACGTCTCAGTCTCGCTGACAATCAACTAGGGGATGCAGGCTTCGCGGCGCTTGCTGACTTCTTCGTCTCGAACGGTGTCGTGGTGCAGGGCTTGAACCTCAGTCACAACGCTCGCATGAGCTCGACCGGCTTGGAGTCTCTGCTTGGGTCTCTTTCCTCGGAAAAAACTTCTGTGGAGGATTTGTGCCTCTCCTCGATGAAGTGCGACGTAAACAGAGTTCTTGAGATTTTGTTTCTCAGCGCCCCCGAAAGGCTGTCATCACCGCGACGGAGATTCAAGAAACCGGAAACCGGCCACATTTCTCGCACAGGCTCTTTCAGAGCGACTGAAGGCGAATCGTCCTCAAGCAAGGGCCTCGTTTTGAGAGACATGTGCGCTGCGCCCCCGAGAAGAAACGGGCTGTTTTCCTTGGACGTTTCAAACAACTTTACCAACCTGTCTTCTGCAGTACTGCATCAGATCTGCGAGCGTGGGCGGGTGCGACATCTGTTTTCTCTGAACTTGAGTGGCAACAGGCTCGACGAAAGTGCAGTAGAAAGCTTCTGTGGAGCTCTGGCAAAGTACGGTGGGCTACCAGTACTCGGAGAATTGAGATTGGCAAACACCAACATCAACGAATCGAGTGCGAAGATGATGTCTGCAGCGCTTGTGAGATGTTCGAATATGCAATACCTTGATGTATCAAGGAACAGCCTTGCATGTAAGGGAACCGCATATTTTGCTGTTCTCTTGTCCAAGCACGAGAAGCTTCAAAAGCTCGATATTTCTGGAAATGATTTTGACGTTCTAGTTGGCGGGGCTTTTGGAGCCGCGATCGCAAAGAACCCTGCTCGAATCGCCGAACTGAAAATGCAAATTCCAGGTCAGCAGCAGTCTCTTCGGGGACAAGGTTGTGCTGCGCTTTGTCGTGGGTTTTTGGCCGTCACGAAAGTTCCACTTGGACTAATTTCGTTGGATCTGTGCGGACAGTTCATTTCTTGCAAAGGGTGCGAGGTCCTCGCAAATGCGCTTTCGAGAGATGGGTTTCAGAGCCTGGAAGATCTTTGCTTACGATCAAATCTTATCAAAGATCACGGTGCGCTGGAAGTGGCCCGGACAGTGTTGCGCAAGTCAAAACAATTTCGTTCCAAGCTAAAGCTCGACTTGTCCTGCAACGAAATCTCTCATACGCTCCGAGAAGAGCTGATAAATAGCATGTCCACGATTAGGCAATTCGTATGGAATTGATAGTCTCCTGACACTGCTCGATTGCGAGTGGAATTGTCTGTGGCGCGACCTTCAATCGCATGGGTCGTTTCAGCATTGAAGTCATACTGAACATTAGAGATACTGAATATTAGAAAAAAGTATTTGTGGTTTTTTCCAAACTTTGGAAATGTTTGCATTCCTCGCATCGGTATTTCACTAACTCCATTCATTCAATTTGAGTGCAATTTTCTCCGAGAAAGAATGGGGACGTTCTCTCGGAGTTTTGATCGGCGGCGTGAAAAGAAATACCACTTTCAAATGGTGCTGTACGTATCACCAAGAAAAGCGAGCAAAATTAAACAAAAAAGAAAAATTGAACCTCGAGATTTGAAATCCAACTTTTCTATGCTATTGTATGTTCATCACACTTCTCTGCCAAAGACTTCTCATGCCGAAGTTGTATGCAAAATGAAAGAAGAATGTGCTGACTGTAAAGTCGGTTTGCGCACAATCCACAATGCCAAACAAATGATTGCTAATTTCACGCATCTCTATCGCAAACTTGGAGTATAGACCTTCGTGCTGATTCTGTCTCTATTCTGGCTCCTCCGCGTCGTAGAATACGCGAACAAGACTCTTTGATACGAATAAATCGCCGTCAAAAAAGCTCGTCTCAATCGTTACCTGGCCAGATAAGAGCTGAGCCGGGAGCATTGCAGACTCTTCAGCAGCAAGAATCGTCTGCTCCCAGTTGTTTGTAGATCCTGGGATTACGAAACCGAATTTAAAGTACCACTCTTCCATACAAATTCCCTGTGAACCCCAAAATAATTCCATTGTCAGCGAAGAGATTCGAGCTAGCGACAGAGCGTCCGAAGGCAACCAAACTTACTTGAAAAAATACTCTTTGCTCTTTTTTCACCCCGAAGAAAAAAATAGAAAACAAGCAAATTTCGCAGGTAGACAAAAATCGAAAGGTTAGATGTCCACAGACATGCATCCAGGAGGAGAGTGCAAAATGAAAAAAACTCACCCAAGCGAAAGTTCTCCATCAATTCCTCACTTGTAAAGTTAATCTCGCGCGCCACCGCTCTACACTCCAAGATCGAGGCCGGTACGCGGGCGATCTTTTCTTTGGTGAACATATCCTTCTCCCAATCGTCCGAAATCCACATGAGCTTCCCCGATTCAGCATCGCGCATACGCATGTGGTTGATCTTGAACCCGTCCAAAATACTCTGTGCTACAGGATTCTGCGAAAGACGAATCTCGCCTTGGTTTTTCTTTTTCTTCAACGACTCCCACTCTGCGTTAGCGGCCCGTTCATCTTCGTCAGAGTCGTGGTCGTCCAATGGCGTTGCCTTCTTTGCCTTTGCTGGGGCTCTTGTTTTGGTGCCCGCCTTTTTTGAGAGCCCAATGTGAGTTGCATGCTCCTCATTGTACTTTGACTCCATCGCCCCAAGTTGTGCGCCAGCAAGCGATGAATCGCTTTTCCCTCCGCCACAGGCGGCCCTTGCCCAACCAACCAACCAACCAACCAACTGATAAACCAATGCCCACGATTGAGCAGAGCTGGCGCACGAATCCGCCCGTCCCGAGCCGTCCCGAGGGGCTGGCTGCTTTGCAGGTGCGCTGGTCCAAGCCGCTAGTCTCTCAAGACGATGACGAGGTCTCTGTCACTGCGAGAAGAGATGAACGGGAAAGCGGTGAAGGCACGAAGGCAGCAAAGTCGTGCCAACTGCCAGCGCACGGAGCTAAGTACCGACTAACCAACTGGCCACTCTTCCATCGAACGAACACAGATGGTCAAAGGTGATGGTAACAGAATGGTGAATGGCGAATGGCGAATGGTGCCCTTGGAGATAATGTGCGGCTGCATGCGAGCTACAATACTCCGCACCCTTCCGATTGCCGATTGGTTTCAACTCACTTCCCGAGTCAAAATCACAGTCTCAAAGACCATAACCTCCCGACATGCCTTCGACGTTGCACTCAGTGCCCATCTCTTTCGCATTCGCATTCGCATTCGCCTCGGTTTCCAATGGCTGTGCCGCTTCCATATTACTTGCAGATGTGTGCTGAAAACTGTAAAAAGTTACCGTTACAACTCTTATTTTTGTATAATTCGCACCATCACCGGGAAGTAAGGGTGAAGACTTTATCCTATATATAGACGCGGTAGTGTAAATGAGTCAATTATTACGTGACACGGAGGCGGTTTGACTGTTGTGCTAGTTTTCCCAAGGCAATCAATTGAAAACACTTGTTGATTGAATTGTGTAAAGAAGAAATAGAGAACTGCAGAATAAAAGGTGCCGAGGACTTGCAAGCTGCTGATGAGCGCGCTGAGTCGTCAAACATCGGCGGAGTGGAGAAAACAGGACGGCTCAGTGCGCAACACAAAGGCTGCGCCATTCTCAAACTTTCACTTGTTAACAGTAAATGCTCTGAAAGAAAGAAGAGAAGAGAAACGCTGCAGATCAACGATGCTTGCTTGCTCCAACAGCAAGAAATACTTCTATTAATAGTTTACTCGAATCGGCAATTTGCCCACAAGGTTGCGTTAGCACTCCTCGACACTTAACTAGCTCCCATAGCCCTGGAAGCCTCCAATTGTGAGCGAGAGCAAGAGCAAGCGCGACATTCGGGCACTACCTCGCGGGCCGTGTGGAGAGCTGCGTGCAAGGGACATTCTTCGAAGCTAGCGGCGTGGGGTTCTCGTGTGGCGGCCGAAAGATATCGCTCATTTGACGGTGCTGGTCTTCAAGACCGATCTTCTTTTGTCGCAATGGATCTCGGGGACGTGGAGTGTAAGTTTTCCAAAGAGAATCAGAAACGTTGGTGTGGCTGTTTGAGGTCTTGTGGGGCTGACAGCAAGTGGCGCTGCGAGTAGCATCGCTCAAGATCCTTGTTCTTGGAGCCGAAGGGGTCGGGAAGACAAGTTTGACGAGCGTGTTCTGCAGGAATGAGTTTCCCTACCAGCACAAGAAGACGATTGGAACGGAGTACAAAGAGAAGAACATCGAAAACGAAGATGGGCTGGAGGAAATCAACATGATGATTTGGGAGATTGGAGGAGAACACACCTTTGCGCCTATGAGTAGCAAGCACTTTAAGAATGCGAGCGCGGTGATTCTGATGTTCTCAACAACAGACAGGGATTCATTTGAGAAAGTGAAAGACTTGCGAGACAAGGTTTTGGAAGAAGGCGGTAACAAACCGCATATGTTGCTCGTTCAAAATAAGATTGACAAACTTGACGCAGCGGAGATGACCCCACAAGAAGTTGAGGACCTGGCACGAGAACTCAAAGTCAAGCTCTACAGAATTAGCTGCAAGGAGAAGTCTCTAGTGGACAACATATTCTCGTTTCTTGCGAACCGTGTGGCTGGTTCCTCAGTAGAGCTTGCAGACATAGGAAACGTCATTCCAAACGTGGAGGAGACATCTTCACCGCACATGGAACTTTCAAGCCCCCCTGTCCAAACCACAGATATCGTACACGCAGATGAGTCCAAAGCCGAAGTGGATACCGCTGTCAAAGCAAGCGCTGACGGAGAATCCACGTCGCTCGCTAAGTCTAGCAACAATGCCACCAACGTGTTTCCGCGTGATGTACAAGAGGAGTCAATGCCGGTAAGTTGCCCTTTCACTGTTCGTACTCGGCCAGTAGTGTTACTGACGATGGGTCTTATGTTTTGCAATCTTTTCAGACTGGGCCATCCAAGCAGAGAACTTCGAGCAGCCGCAAGGGCTGCGCTTGCATGTAAAGAGCATAACAAATACGGAAGAAACTATTTTTGACTCCTACCTAGCTTCCCAGTAGCGGTTGTGTTGGTTGTATTTCCAAATCACTAGAGCGAAGATAATAAGATGGCCTCGTCTTCGAGAGAGGTCAGCATAGGTTCCATGCAGCGTTCGAACCAGCATCTTGAATGCGCGCGACGCGATTGTTGCAGTTACATTATATTTACAAGAACACGCTTTCAAAGTTGTGATATCTATGTTTTCTGAAGGTGTTCGCTGCTGTGCATTACTGGGTACTCCGCACCCTTTTTCTCTTCCTCTTCTTCGCTTTCACTATTCGACCTGCTGTCAGGTCCGTCACCGAGATTCGTATCGTGGGAGAGCATGGAGGTGATAGCTGCTCCACAAAATGCCCACGCAACCGCCACAAGAAGCAATATCCCGACTGGAGCAATCACAAAGTACAGAGCCCAGTTGCTCGACCCATTTTGATTGGCCGTTATGAAGCACATTTCCTGGCAATTCTTGTCTTCAGTCTCGTTGCTGGCACCGGCATTCATACACGAACTGTCTGAGCACCACACGCAGCCTTCGGCCAGCCGCTCCAAGCAGCTCTTACACGTGGTCATCTTGGCGCACTCGGATCCATTCCGAGCGAGCATATGCAGCTGCGTCAACGCGGCCTCCCTTAAACTCACCGTGCTCGCAGAGGCCACCACGGGCACAAGCTGCAGCATTGCAATTGTCAAAATTGCCCTACATCGAGCCTTCCACTTCTCTTCGCTCATATCCGCAGCCATTTGCGCGGCAAGGCGCATGGACTTGCCAAACCGTTTGCCCTTCATTCGGCCCTTTTGCACCTTTAACACCTTTAACCATAGCAACTTCTCGCTCTCCCCACCGCAGCGATTGCCCTTCAACTTTCCCAAAGCCCTCACGCAATCAAATTATCGTGCCACTGATCACTCTAAGCTCTCTCGCCGCGTGCATCTGCGCACACTCTCAAACGTATGCCACTGACGCGATCGCGGTCCCGTAACGGTCGAAAGCCCTCCATCTTTTCGCAGTGCAATTTTTTTCTGGGACTTGCTACGCTGCTGCTACCATGATTGCTACAGTATGCCATGCCATTACCGCCCTTATCTAGTTCTAGGATAGAAGATTGAGAAATTTTCTAATAGGTGTGATTAGCGAATAGACTATTACCCGGCGATTAAAGCCCTAACTAACTAGCGGTGGAATTTTCCTATTAAAGTATAGGTACCGGTAGCTACTCTATTTCGATCTCAAGAATTGGATTATGTGAAGAGTTGAAGAGTTGAATAGATGATGGTGCTCATTGAGACGGATGGATTTCGAAAGTATCGAGGAAATGCTTGATGAGAGATGTGTAAGATGGTTGAGGGAAGGGCGGAGGAATTAGGGTTTCAATCTTCGCAGCGGCCAGCGACGGTGGCGTGCCGCCATATGTGGAATTCTCATGATCTAGAGATTCTGGGAGAAGCAGAAACCTGCAATCTGAATTTTGAACGTATTAATACCAGAATTCAGACTTCAGACCTCAGAATGCGATGTGCGAGCCAAATGTTTGAGCCGCGCGCACGCAGAACGCAGAATGCAGAATGCAGAATGCAGAACGCAGAGTTAATCTGCAGCTACTCTCGCGGTGGACTCAGCTGCATTGATTCGCAGGATCTCCCGAGTGCGAGGTGGTGGAGGAAAAGGAGCATGAAACTGCTGACCGCGAGCTGCTTCATCGAGGGCGTCATTCCCATTTCCATCTTCACCGAGAACATTCGAGCAACTGATGTCAGTTCAACCTCATGGAAGTGAGCTGATCGGCATGTACATCCTTCGATGTCGGCAGTGTCGACAATTCGGTGAGCGTTGGTGCGGTCCAACCTGCCTCCTAATCAGTCTCACGCGTGGTACAAAGATTATGAACCAAAGTGAAGTTCGAAAACTAGCGAGCTTTGTATGAGCCTGTCTCTTTGCATCAGCCTTTTCGTATACATATTTTATGCGGCAGCGTTCCAGAAGTTGACCCATTACTCAAGTCGTGAGATCATCAGACGTGAGTTTCATGTAAGCCTTCGGCACTTCCATCAATCAACACAGCAAGAATACTCATTATCGCAAGCCGTTCTGAAAGTGTCAACCCGAAATGTAGCGCTAGTAGCACTCGTTGCAAGACGACATGAAACAGTTCAATTGTCTCAAGAGAGATACTCCCGAGGCTTGTACCCAGAGGAGAGAATTTTGAGTGCTCATGCATACATCCGTTGAACAGGATGACTTCTAGCAGTGGTGGTAGAGTGAGTCCATCCAGTCACATACCGTGTGTCGCTCAGTACTACGGTACTGCGCGGAGTACGATACACAAAGATTAGCTTGCGATTGTTGCGAAGCTGCCATTGCACTCTCAAAAAGTTGCGCCTAAGTTGCGCTTCCGATTTTATGTGCTAGTCTTCATTCTTCTCGTAGTAATTTTGCCTTCCACGATTTCGCTTTCGTACATCCCATATGTGCTGGCACTGGCGCCGTTGCGCTTGCGCTTAACAATTAGTTAAGGATTTTCACGAGAAGGTGCGACGAAGCAAGCGAAAGGTCCGAGAGCGGTGTCTTCACAGATCAAGAATGAGAGCTCGGCATGGGGTCCAGTGTCTGCAAGCTTGACGACGACCACAGCGTGCTGGTTTTCAGTCGGTCGTCATTCTCCGCTGGCGAGTACAAGAAGGCGTACAAGGTAAGTCGACGTCTAGATTTCGCAGAGGCCCACAACGCGCAGGTGCTAATCTCAGTGTGCTCCGGGTTGTGCAGACTACGCGCGATGACGAAAAGCTCGTCGTGAAAGTATACAAGAGCAAGTATGATGTTGAAGAGAGGATGACAATGGACCTCAAGATGCACTCCCTTGCACAAGAGCTTGCCTCCGCATTTTCAAAAAAGAGCTTTGTTGGGCAGCGCAAGGTGGAGGTTCTCTTGCCACAATCAGCAACTGTCATTTCCTCGGCTCCATGTACAGGGATCGAGATAGGGGAGAAGGTCACTGTGGAGCCTTATATTCCCGGGAAATACGAAAAATTTGTTTCCAACAATGGGACATATGCGTCAGACTGCCCTCTATTAACAGCGTTTTGCCACTGGTAAGTCAGAGGACGCAGATCTCGAGGAGAAATATCTGTGACAAAATTTAGCTGATAATTTTCTCATCGCAAACCGCAGGACATATCATCAAAGCAACGGCAAGTACATGATTGTGGATCTCCAGGGGGTAGCAACAGGTGACAAGTACATTATTACGGATCCCGCATTTCACACATTTGACAGTCGCTTTGGGGAACTCGATCTTGGCGAGATTGGCATGCAGGCCTTCTTCAAGTTGCATCGTAAGTTATGATCCGCTCGAGTGACCTTCAGAATGGGCGCATCTAACTCTGCAACTATATCCATTTCGATGTGGTCTTCTGACGCCCAAAAAGGCTGTAATGACGCTTGCAAAAATTTTCGGCAGCCAAGCGTCACGAATTACAATTGGAAAGACTGCGAGAAGATTATGCTCAATCGCATTGCAAAATCCAAAGTAGCACCGAACGGAGTCGTATCTGCTCATCGTCACCAGTAACCTGTCAATTTACGAAATCAATTCAAGAAAGAGCGAAACTTCAAAGATGAGCACATGGTTCAGGGGAAACAGGTGCTCGAATGTTTGCAGTTCCCCTCATGTCATGGCTGTGCTGTGCCTCTGTAACATAAACGATAAACCAAATTGGAAACCAAATGGAGCACACCTACTTGTTGAAAGCTTGCTCGAGTTATGATCATGCGATTAAGGACATCTTTTCCTTTTCCCCTTCGCGAATCAACTCTATCCTTAACCAAATTTGACAAGACTGACTGACTGACTGACAAAGAAAGAAAAGACAGCGAAGAAGGACATAAAGTGCTGATTACTCCCAGCTCGTGGTCCTCTCCAAAAGGAAAAGTCACGTACCGGTAGAAGGCTTCCTTCTATTCAGTCCCAGCTGAAGATCCACTGTCCTTCGGTGGGTTCTTCGAAAACGAACCGGTAGGTAAGCACACCACGGGCAAGCGAATTCTTCTCCTTTCCTTCCCTCAACACGTTCTATCGCGCTTCACAAATAGACACTTACGATCGCATCGCCAACCTCGCACAGAACTGCCGCCCGCACCACATTGAGCTTGTAGCGATTAATCAATACGGCTCTACCGCTGGGTCTGCCAAACGTGAAGACAATCGAACCGTCGAAGGGAGGGAAGGAAGGCCCTGTTTCCATAGTTTGTTAATTTAACTTTGGATTGATAATTATCAAAACCAAACATCGAAATTGATATCGACAGTGACATGCGCAGACTTACCATCGAGAAAACACTCATTGTGGGACGCACAGTCAATAGAATGGTCTGAATTGTCTGCATATGTCTGCATCCTGAACACATCCGCTTCAACTGCGAAAGAAAATGCACTCAACGCACTGTCAATGGGCCATCACATTCACCCATTTTTCTCCACCACTGATGCAGCAGGCACAGCAGGCACCCGGCTCTCGCCTAGTACCTTCCTACCCCATCACAGTTTCGGCTACTTACTCCCCATACATTCTCTTACCACTCTTACCAGCCAGCATAGCTAGCTAGCACCACTGCTCCGTTCCTGCAATGCTCGCTCTCACACGCTCGTACAATAGCGTCCTTCTACTACAAACACTAGACTGGCTTCCTTTTCGAGGTGCCTTAGGTGACCGTGGGAAGAGTGGGAAGCGAGGAAGCCTATAGTTTATAGTAGCTGAGGGGGGCTTCCTCTTATAGCAACGCGTGGAGCCAGGAGAGAGAGCGGGGACCCACAAAAAGGAGAAAGAAGGTGTAGGTGTGGGAGAGGGCTCACTCACTCACTCACTCACTTGCTCGCGAGCCCAGTAAGCAAACCCACAAGTAACAAGTTGCAAGTTACAAGTTGGACTGCAAGTTGCGCAAGAGGAAGAAGGAGTTGTTGGTGTTTGGTTGCAGAAGTTGCAAGAGTTGAGAAGTTAAGTTGTGGTGAGAAGATGGGACGCAAGGGCAAGACACAGAAGCACTCTGCGAAGGAGATCGCAGGGAAACACAAGGCGGCGAAGGAGAAGGCAGGGGCAGCAGGACATGGCGCGAAAGGGCTCGATGCGCGGCAAGGGGCCATGTTGAAGATCAAGGTCAAGTGCAGAATTTGCATGCTTGAGTGCCCGCACCTGGCGGGAATGCGAATGCACTACGAGAGCAAGCACCCAAAGGAGCCGTGGACGGACGCTTTGTACGCTGGGGATTTCTCGTCGGTTAAGGACTCGGTGAAAAAGATGGACAACAAGATCAAGACTGAAGGGCGCAAGGCGGCTGGGCCATGAAATGGAGAACCTAGTGGGCTGCTTTCGGCTTCCAGGATCATGCTGAACGCTGGCGAGAGGGAGCAGGCGTTGCTGCCGATTAGCGACAAATGTCTGTTTCCCGCCTACTTTTACTATGTATAAAGAGTGTGTCTCGCTTGTTTTCTTCGTTCAAAGCACTTAAAAAATGAGTTTATTACCTTTGTAAATGCTTACGAGTGTTGTGTTGCTTGCACTGTGCGCTGAGGCACCGGGCACACTTATTCTTCTGAGTACCAGACGAACGAGCTGCCACCTGCGCAGCCAAATCACTCATCTCTTCCGCACAGTTTTCAGTGCAACCTGGCACAAGTCCGAGCGCTTCTGACTCATCGCCAGTTACTACTAGTCTCATCATTTCTTCGACGATCATGATGAGAACCAAATCGGCAGTCAATCAACTGGAAGTCAACTTATGTCAACTTTGTATTACACCACGTCATTATCACACAGCTCTCAAATGCTCTCAATATCTCTCAATGCTCTCAACGTGAAACAACCGCGATACTGAGTACTGACTGTGGCACGTACCTTTAATTAGCAGCTCATATACCGAACAAAGGAAAGCTTCAGCGACAAGTTGGCAGTGACTTTGCATCTACCGGTACATCATAGCAACGCATAAGCACTTACGACCACTCACCAACGCCTCTAGCGCCCATGGCATCTTACCAGTATCTGTTAAATCTCCTTAACACGACTTCGCCGTCCTGACTACCAAACTGCGTATCCACTTGCCAGCATTAGCGGGAGTGTCTAACCATGAACTAACTATCCATGAATAGGTAAGAATTGCTAGTACCGTCCATCCATCCATACTCTACCGAGTGCGGTAGATCTACTACGAGGACCAATCCGAACTCTACTGTATGCTAACACCAGTATACAACTCGCACTCACTGCTACTAGCTAGCTATCGGAGGGTAGTGGGCACTAGCGTCTCGGTGTTAGGGAGCGCTATATAAGGCTAACTCAACTCAGCTCAACTCTTCTTCTTCTTCTTCTTCTTGTTTTCTGACAGAGAGATTATGTGAGATTAGTTGGATCATGACAGGTCAGTGAGATAAGTGAGCTGCCAGATTTCATTGATTGATTGATTGATTGATTCATTCATTTTGAGTCAAAGGCGAACAAGTCAAAGGCGAAGAAGAAGAAGAAAGTGAGAGAGAGGTTTGAGCAAGGGCGACACGCACGTGGACTTTGGAGCCATCGAAGCACAGAGCGTGTGCGAGAAATTTGGGCCTTGCATACTTGCATACTTGCATAAAGCAGTCGTCGGAAGGCGCCAGCAGCAAGTGGCAAACGGGATTTGACCAGGGCGGACGGGACAAGTCGTTGGATCGGCAGTGTTAGTGTTCCGTGCAAGCAGTGCGGAGGCGCGGAGAAGATGGGGGAGGACCTGAAGGACGAGCAGACGGTGAGAAAGTATGCCAAATATCTCCATGCGAACATCCCGCTCAAGGAGGCTGTGCAGCTGAGCAAACGCGTGACGTACTTTCGCGGGAAGAAGCTTATCGAGGTGTTGATGAATAATGCGGATGAAAAGTCGAACAACCCGCGATGTGAAACCGAAGAGGAGGCCAAGATGATGGGCATGGCGCTGTTGCGCATGGGCTTCATACACGCGTCCAAGGTCGGGAACAAGAAGAAGAAGGAGCTGGTGCCTGTAGATGCTACCAGCTTTGATGCTGACGGTTTTTACACGTGGATTTACGAAGGGTCTAAAACCATGCGAAATGTGCTTCTGGCGCTGTTGGTGTTTAGTATTGCCGCAATGTGCCTCTATCCAATTTGGCCTGCCAAAGCCAAGATTGGGATTTGGTACTTTTCTGTGACCTTGCTGATCTTTTTGTTTGTTCTTTTCACTATCCGCCTCCTACTCTACATCATCTTCTGGACGATGGGATTTGAGTTTTGGATTTTGCCAAACTTTTTCGACGAAGACCTTGGCGTCATGGACTCCTTCAGGCCACTGTGGTCCTTCTCCAGGGCAGACGACAGCTGGTTATTTCGCGGAGCTGGCTTTGTTCTTTTGCTGGCGTTCTGCTACTGGTGCTATCTGCAGCCAACAGAGTTTGACGAGCTCTATGCGCAGCAAATGGACTTTCTATCTGAGCTCTACGATGGAAAGTTGCTTAGCGACCAAGCTCATTCTGAGCAGGAGCTGCTTGAAAAGGCCATTCCAAAGGTAGAGGACCTAGAGAAAGAGATCCTTGCCGAGGACGACGAAGACGAGCAAGATCTGGACGAAGTTGACGAAGACGAGGTGTTAGAAAGGGCGGCAGCTGCCGACGACGCTGAAGAGGACGCCGAGGAAGAGGAGCTTGACATCTAAGATACACTCTTTCTCTCTCACCCTCTCGTAATTCACTGTCTCTAGCGCTGCGTGTTATATTATAACAAGACCAAAATTTCAGAAGCGATTTTCTTTGATCAACGGAATCGCCTCTCTTGCCTTACTTGTCTTCCTCCCCAGTGCAAGCAAGCATCGATATTTTACATCAAGTAAACAATCTCTACTGTCTCTCGCCCAACTTGAAGCACCATTATGCGGCCAAGTCTGTCGCCGCCCACACTAATTAAGAAATGCGGTAATGCAACCTTAAGCCTGAGTCTGCATTGCTGAATGAAAAGTTCACAGTCTGTGGCGTGCTCAACACCAATACCTCTCGCAACACGGCGCCTGTTTACAGGAATGCCTCAAGTCGTTTGAAAAGTAAAACCCGGGCGAAGCGAGATTCTAAGTGTTGCGTTCGAGGGGCGCAACTGTGACTCGTTTCGCGGCTTACGAGGGGAACCGTGAGAAGGATGGCGCTGGCGTTCTATGCGAGATGTATGGGCAAACACCCCTTGCTGACCAATATGGCCACCGCCACAGTCGCCATGAGCGTAGGAGATGGGCTGGCCCAATACACGAATTGGCGAAGATCCAGCAAAGCTGACGGTGCGCTGGGTGACAAATTCCCTTTTGAGTGGAGGAGGAATGTAATCACTTCGAGCTGGAATACCTTGGTGTTTTCTCCAGTGTTCTTCTTCTGGTTCAAGCTGCTTGACAAAAAGTTTCCTGGGTCGAGCCTGCGGGCTGCTGCGTCCAAAGTGGCGATGAACCAGCTGCTGATGGCGGTTCCGATTAATATTGGTTTCCTGGCGTACACCATGTCCCTTGAGAACATCCTCGCCCCAACTGCAGTCCCGCATAGCCTCGATCCAGATCATGCCTCACGCGCGGCTTTAAAGCGGAGGCCGTGGAGAGAGGTTTGGGCTGATATTCGCGAGAGCGTCTCGAGAAAAATCAACGAGGAGATTTGGGACATCTGGATGAAGAGCAACGTCATATGGGGAACAACCAACATGCTCAATTTCTTGTTTGTTCCCATAAAATACCGCGTGCTACCAACCATCGGCGTGAGTCTTCTGTGGAACGTTTTTTTGAGCACTGCTGCCCACCGTCCTTTCGACGAATCTCCACATCCTTGACTCCTCTAATCACCATTTCTCGACGGCATTTCATCCCAGCTACGAACGTGATCAGATCTTCAACTGCAAACTACGGTTTAGAATTGCCGCTCAGGCTCCTTCCAAGCCGGGCCTCCATTTCTTCAGAACTCTGTCTTCTGTCATTGACAGCGTGAGATCGAAAGCAAATGACAAACCAAGTCAAATCGCCGCCAAAGTTTCACTCTATGATCAAAAATCATCATCGACACAACTGACACAATTGACTATTGACTGTGTCGGGTGGCATTTGCACCACGTATCTCAACACCAGACCCCGCGGACGAAACTGCCATGCACCTAGTAAAGAACCATAGTATGTTCTAGTCAAATCTTCTGTAGAACAAGTAGAACATCTGTGCACGAAACTTCCCAAGAAATCTCTTTGAAGGCCGTCGCAAAACTTGCGCTCCGCACTCCTTTTCCTAACCTAACGCTGTCCCGTCACCTCGCCTCAGCAGCCGCGTCTCATCGCGTCGCTCTTCCTCTTGCTCTTCCTCTCCGCAACCCACTTCCTTTCTGCCTCTTCCTCCTCTTGCGCCACGCCTCACGCTCCCTTCCCTCTCTCAGACTTGCCCTCTTCCGCCCTCCCTAACCACACCTAATCACAGCTAAGACCAAATCGTTCCGCAAATTGTTCACGTGCTGTTCGCGAACCTTCGCAGACCGTTCGGGCGGCGGGTACGACGTGTCTAGGGAAATAAGTAGCAGTGGCCGGGGGGGCTGTGACTCTGCGGAAGGAGTCTTAGCGGTGGGTGGGTTAGTGCTAGCTAGATGGTGATTGCTGTTGGGGCTTTGCATGCATTCTGCCTTTACTCTTTGGTTGATTGTAATTGATTGATTGATTGATTGATTGACTTTTACAGAATCAGCATAAACAGCGCATTGTATTGTTGTGTCTGTGTGAGTAAAAGCACACAGTGTGTAACAGCAGAAGGGAAAGAAAGGAGCGCGACGGTATAGTGCAGTGCAGTGCAGTGCAGTGCAGTGCAGTGCGGGTTGGACGATAGGTCGAGTCGTGATCTGTGAGAAATATCGGCGATAAGTTATTGTGGTTTTGGTTTTGGCGTGGTGGAGCTCAAGTCTTTCCACGGTCGGGAGTCTGTTAGAGTCTGTTGGAGTCTGTCGGCGGCGAGGACTTGAGGACTTGGGCGTGATTTTGCGACCGTTGGCGAGGTGAAGGCTTGCGGAGGTGGTGGCGCGAAGGAGGGATCGAATCGCGGTAGTTGGAGCTGCCTGAGGCCGTTGTTTGATTTCTCTTGCCGGAAGCTCTGGAGAGGTTTGGGGTAGGTCAGTCGGCCGGAAAATGTCGTTCAGCCCGCCTTCCTCGCCGGCTCGCGGCTTGGATTCCAATTACGAAGCGCGATTGAAGAGCCCTGGACGGCAATTTTGGCCGTCGCCAGGGAGGAAACAGACCAACGCGCAACACTCCATTTTGTCGCACAGCACGCCGAAGCGGGAGAGGTCGGTGTACAGCGATAGATTCATTCCTAGCCGTTCCGGGACCCAGCTGGAAACGGGATTCAGCTTGCTTGGCGGCGCGGAGGAGTCTGCACCTGGCAGCGGAAATGGCAAGTCTCAGAGCTCGTCATCGTCTTCATCGAGTGCCGCCTCAGTGAGCACCGCTCCGGGGGAGTCCAGCCAGAAGGAAGGCTTCTCAACGTACTCGATGCTGCTCCGTAGCGAGCTCCTAGGGTGCGAGTCGACACCCACAAGAGCACCTGCGCACGGATCTAGCTCTGCCGCATCCGGGCCGGGGTCCGCAAGCTCTGAGAGCAAGGACCGAGGCAAGGATGGAATTGGTCCCGGAAAATTTACGAGCACGACTCCAGCGCGAAACTTATTCAGGTTCAAAACTCAACGCCAGACAGCTTTGGACTTGAAAAAATCCTTCTCTTTACACCCAATCGGCACGGCTTCTCAGAGCTTGCTGTCCAGCCCGCGGAAAGTCAAGCGAAAGATTAGCAAGACGCCGTTCAAGGTCCTAGACGCCCCTTCACTTCAAGACGACTTTTATTTGAATTTGGTTGACTGGAGCTCCATGAACGTTCTGGCGGTTGGTCTGGGGTCGTGTGTATATCTTTGGAGCGCTTGTACCAGTAAGGTTACCAAGTTGTGTGATCTGGGCCAGGATGACTGCGTTACCTCGGTGTCGTGGACACAGCGAGGAATGCACTTGGCTGTAGGTACAAATCACGGCGAGGTGCAGATTTGGGATGCGACAAAGTGTAAAAAAATAAGAACGATGGGGGGCCATGCTGCTCGTGTTGGCACAATGGCGTGGAACGCTCATATCCTAGCCTCTGGTTCTCGTGACCGCCTCATCTTGCAGCGTGATGTGCGGGTTCCTGACTTTTACACGTCAAAGCTTGTGGGGCATAAGCAGGAAGTGTGCGGTTTGAAGTGGAGTAAGTTCAGTAGGCTTTGGAAGATTGGAAGATTGGGGTGTGTGGTGGTTCATTCGTCGCTAACGGTGGCTCTTTCGTCCCATCATTAAAATGTTGTTCCTGATAGGTTTTGACGACACCCAGCTAGCGAGCGGTGGCAATGACAACAAGCTTTTCATTTGGAACGTGAAGAGCCCTAATCCAGTCCATAAGTTTTCTGATCACACCGCGGCCGTGAAGGCGATCGCCTGGTCTCCTCACCAGCATGGACTGCTTGCGTCTGGCGGAGGTACTGCTTGCAGGTGCATCAGGTATTGGAATACTTTGACTGGTGCACCGCTTAATTGCATAGATACTGGAAGCCAGGTCTGTGGGCTGATGTGGTCGAAGAATGTGAATGAGATTGTCAGTACGCACGGTTACTCTTTGAACCAAATTATCGTGTGGAAGTATCCGACAATGAGCAAAGTGGCGACATTGACTGGACACACCTATCGTGTCTTGTACTTGAGCATGAGCCCTGACGGGCAGACAATTTGCACTGGCGCTGGTGATGAAACGCTTCGATTTTGGAACGTATTTCCTGGTCCAAAGAACAAGGATGGATCCCGTCTAGGGACTAGTCTTTTATTTCCTGGAGGGGCCGACATCCGCTAATGTTTTGATTGACTCACTTCACTCTTTCTTTTTTCTTCCTCTCTCCTCGCGATCTTTGGGCGTATGAAGACTTTGACGACCTCAGGTGTATACTCTCTCTCCTGTGAGTGCACTGTACTGCGGGCTGTCGGTTTCTCGTCCTCTCCCCTCAAGTAACGCTCTCTGTCAACTAAATAACAGAAGATTGATATTCCTACATCCATGTGCACACTGCTTGAGCTTTCTTGTTTCACGTTCTCCAGCCCAAAGCTATCTAAATTGAGATTTGGCTAATCAGCGTTGCTGACAATACCATTCTATCTCCACGGAGAAATTGGAAACAAGTGTTTCTTCTTCTATCTTGCACTTCCAGATTGCTGATTTGGAATCATCGGGCTCCGCGTCGAGCTCCTGCCTAAACGATTGAATGTATGAACCTTGGACAATTCAGCGCCGCAGTTTGTCTGCACTGTAAGTAAGCCTGCAGAGTCACGGACACCAGATGCATTGCGCAGCGATCAGCGTGCCGCGGTAGGCAGGCCATTCTCATGGTTGAGACTTGGTCGACATAGAGTCGCGGGCAGCCCCAAGCAAGGGAGCACTCAGGTTTGCACAGCGTTCGCTCTCGCATTCACATTCACATCGGCGTTCGGTTTCCTCAATTCTTGTTGCCCTCTTTCTTCCAAATTCCACATCTCAACTTTCCCAAAAGTAAAAGCGACCAAAAAGAGAAAGGTCAAGACGCGAACGCGCTCTGCATTCACGCTTCTCGCTCTGTCAGTCAGTGCGTTTCTTCCCACGACCATTTCCAACTCTTTACTTCTTACTTCTCAAAACATCTCCAAACCCAGAATACATCAATACAACCATTGCCATTGCCATTCTTCCAAATTCCAAATAGTTCCAAGTCTGTCAGATTTCTCAGATTTCTGTCACTCCAAAAATTTTCCTGCTTCTATCTAGAGCTATAGTATCTCCTAATAGCCCTTGAACTTTCCTCCCATCCTACGCTGCATACTAATCAAAATTACTTAACAGTGTAAATTATTAGATTAGATACTAATTGTTCGTTTATTAAAATCAAATAATAATTAATTAGGTTAAATTATAGTATTTTAAACCTTTGCATAACTCAGTACAATCGGGACCCATTCCTCTAGGCCTCCCTTAGGGACGGAGGCCGGTATTACTGAAACGTCTATCATCGAGGTAGGAATGCTTTGCTAGAGTCCCACGACGATGAACCCACAAGGAACTCGGAGGAGAGTGTAGTGGTGATTAGCGCTTCACTAGCACCATTGGTCCCCGGAATCATGATCAAGTGAAGGAAAGAGCGCGCTCAGTGTGGAAAGAGAAAAGTGTCCTCGCTGCGGACACCCGTAATTGAAAGATAAGAGTACTAGCTGAAGGTGAGTAGGACTGGGAAATGGCGGAAGGGCCACGTGTGTCTGTGTGTCTGCATGTCTGCGTGTCTGTGACGGAAAATGGACGATGGCTCGGTATTTGTTTGTGAGATGTATGGGTTGAGTCTGTGCGGGGTTCGCTATGATTGGTTTGAATGTGCGGTTGTTGGCTTGATTGATTGTTTATGATCGCTTGCGTTTGAGCGTTTTGGGATGATTCGTTTGCGTGGTGTGGGGATTGGAGTGGGATGGGATGCAATGGGCGTGATGGCAGAGTGTGCTCTGACGATGTTTGTGGAATTTGTATCTGTTTGTTGCATGTATCACAATCTGTGATCTGTGATCTGTGGTCTGTGATTGTGAAATGTTGAAATGTTGAAACACCGCACTGCGAAATGCTGGATTGAATGTTGTTGGCGACGAATTGTGCACTATTCTCGTCGGCATCGATTGGGAACGAAATCAAAACTGATTGGAAACGAAAAACATGAATCTCCCTCGTTGGCGTTGCGATAGAAAGAAATCTTATTGATTGGGGTTTATCGAAGGCAGAAGGTGGAGGCAATTCGAGACCGTCAAGGGCCTTTATAACGACTGAGCAGGTACAATAGCCTGGACGAGAGCTTGTAGGAGAACATCAGGAGGACGAGTACTCCTGCACGTGAAGATGGCCGACGTAGAAGCTCTAGCTGCCGAGGCCGCCAAGGTCAAGTTGGAGGATGACGGAGCGTTCGCTGACGCTGAAAATGGTGAGGAGGACGAAGAAGGCACGGATGTGGAGACGGAGAGTGGGGGCGATGGAGAAGAGTTGGGCGGGGAATCGGCCAGGTATGATGGGCCAGCTTGGACGATGGGCTCGCCTACGCTCTACACTTACGAAAAGGAGTACTGCACGGACGGGGAGGTAGACGACAGCGTGGAGAGACCAGATCTACAGAATCACTACACAAATGTGCCAGCCAGGCTATTTGACCTGCGAGGTCCAGATTATTTGACGGAGAGCTCCACCAACAACAAGAAACTGAAAAGGCCTTCTGCTCAAGCGGCATATGCTTGCATTGGGCTCAAGGTCTTCCAGGCCAAGATGGATCTCAAGCATGGAGCCGAGAAGATCCAAGCTCTGAAGAAGTTCCTGGAGGATCAAGCAGAGTACGATGCCAAACATGGCAAGCCGGAGGGAGACGCGCCCATGTACCTCATCTTTAGCTGGAACTTTAGCAACTTTTTCAAAACCGAGTACACGTCGGTTGTCCACGTGCTCCGTCGGTGTATTAAAATAGACTCCTCGGAGACCGGGGAGGATCCAGCGCTTGATCGCGCGTTTTCAAGGTGGCTCAAGCTGTCGGATTCAGAGAAGAATAACAAGCTCAAGTATGCTTGTCAGCTGCGGGAAGCTAATGCTCAGTTAAAAGGTGCCATAGACATGCTCGGTGGCGAGCGCCCGGTCCTCATCGGCCGTAGGCTCACCACGTCTTACCACGCAGGAGAAAACTACTTGGAAGTGAACATGGATGTGGGATCGTCAAACGTAGCCTCCATGCTAAACGGTATTTTGTTGAAATCTAGTGGCACACTGGTGGTCGACGAGTGCTTTTGCATTGAAGGCCAGGAAGCCGATGAGCTCCCGGAGCGGGCGCTTTTCGCTTGCCGCTGGAACCATTGCTCCTTGGAGAACGTTAAGTTCGTGCTTGACGACATGGGCAACATTCTTCCGCAATGATCAGAGAGGAGCCCTTTTGCGTCCGCCTTAGTTGCCAGCTTGCGTGCAAGCTTCCCGAGATACCATACACATAGCGCGCCCGCACAGCGACAATTTCAATCAACCCATTCACTTATCTATCTTATCATCATCCTTCCATCACCTGCACCTCTCCCATAGCAAACCGGGTCGCGGACCATCACCACTCGGCAGTCCATCTCGCGCTCACAAGAACCCCCCGGCTTCTTTACGGTCTGCACAACATTCCCATCTCCTTTCTCATGTTCATTCTCGTCCTCGAGCTCGTCCTTACTTTCATTCGCAGCCTGGGAAAGCCTTCGATGATCTTCGATGCCTTCGGAGCGCCGCACCCGTTCTCACAGAGTCTCAAAACGCCAAAACGTATTGCGCAATATGCTTTCGTCGCTCATGATTCATTGACACTCATTGATTGACACTCGTTGATCATTGTCACGCATTGATTGATGGTTGATGGATGATTGATGATTGATTGACACCGATTGTCACTCATTGGCTCATTGACAGTGAATCTCATTGATTTGATCGATTGAGATAGAATGAGATAGACTGAGTAGCAGGAAAAGTAGAGAACAAACACATACTTGAGCACACGCCTCTCTCCTCTTGTCTCTTGCCACTCTTGCCACTCGTGCCACTCTTGCCTCGACCAGAGAAGAAGAAGAAGCATAAGGAGAAGGAGAACTCAGAGTGCATATCGTCATCGTGTTCGTCACCATCGGCACGTGGGATGGCGGCGTACTTGCAGCGCTGCCAGCTCGACAGCCATCAGCAGCGTCTCAGCGCACGGGTTGTGCGCGTGGCGCTCGTTGAAAGCTGTTCAGGGAGCGCTGGCAAGAAGGGCAAGTCGAAATCGAACTCGAAATCGAAGGAGAATGAGAATGAGAATGAGAAGGCGACGGTGCGCGTGCAGCTGACGGACACGGTGCTGTTCCCAACGGGCGGAGGGCAGCCGTGCGATACGGGTATCTTGCGCGTCTTCTCAGCGAAAGGAGGTTTTGACGGCGAGGGAAAGAGAGAGGTGGCCGCTCTGCGCGTGGCAGCGGTGGAGAGAGACGCGGAAGATGGCAGCGTGTGGCACGAAATTGACACGACGGATGTGGAGTCTAACGTCGGTTTGAGTGGCAGTTCAACCTCCTATTGCGACGCTGATGCTGATGCGAATGCGAATGCGAACGCGAACGCGAATGCGAATGCGAATGCAGGCGAAGGCGCGTTGCAGGCCCTGGACGTGACGGGCATGCTAAGCGAGGGCACGGAAGTGGAGGTGGAGCTGGACTGGGTTCGCAGGTTCGACCACATGCAGTGCCATTCGGGCCAGCACCTGCTCAGCGCGACGGCGCTGCGCGAGGCGGACATGGCGACGCGCGGGTGGTCGTTGACGGCGTGGCCGGAGCCGTGCTACGTGGACCTTGAAGGCGGCAAAGGGCTGGACGAGGAGCTGCGCGAGAGGCTGGAGACGGCTGTGAATGAGAGTATCCGCTTAAACAAGCGGTACAGCGCCAAGGCAATGAGCGCGGACGAGTTCAGGGCGATGGGAGATGGCGTGAGGGCCAAAGCAGAGCCGGACGGGAGGTTTCCCGTGCGCGTGGTGGACATCGATGGGCTCGACTCGAATGCGTGTTGCGGAACGCACGTAGCTTCGGCGGGCGAGCTGCAATGCCTGAGGCTGCTCAGGACCGAGCCTATTGGACAAGATGCCGTTAGACTGTACTTTGTATGCGGCGAGCGCGAGCGGTACCTGTTCAGCAAGTTGTACGCAACGTCGTGCGCGGTCACCGAGAAATTGTCCTGTGGGCCGGATTTGCACCAAGAGCGCATCGAGGCACTCATCACCGGCAACAGATCTACCACGAAGGCCATCAAGACTCTGCAGAAAGACCTGGCCGAACTCTTGGGCGAGCGCCTCGTGCGGGATGCTCGCAAGCAGCGAGAAGCCTCTTCTGTCGAAACCGATGGAAAACCTGCCTCGTCGCTATTGCTCTTCTGCCATCGACGCGAAGTCGGTCCCGAGTTTCCAGAGATGGTCTCTAAGTCGGTGAGCGCTTCTGCGAGTGCAGGGGAAGAGTTTATTACCTTGGTCATTATTGGCGATGAAGCCGTCAAAGGAGGCGGCACCGGCGCATTCCTCTTGACCTGCACTTCAAAGCGCCTGGAGACCGCTTTGAAAGCGATCAATGAACAGGTGGTCCAAGCCTTGGGTGCCAAAGGCGGAGGCAAAGGCTCCAAGTTTCAGGGCAAAGTATTGCCTGGAACCTTGACCGCCAAAACCATCGCTGCCGCGCAGCAGGCTGCTCAAGAGGCATTGCTCGCTGCGGATTCTGTTTAGCTTGCCAGATGGTCTGGTAGCCTTGTAGTGTGCTCGGAGATGGTGACTTCGGCATGTAATTGACACGCAACGCAAGGATGCACAAGGTTCTTTCACCACAACCTTTTCAGCTACTTCCTAGTAAATGAGCTTCTCTACAAACATATGCTGAGCGCATTAAAAATAATATGGATTTACATTTTTCTTTGTTTTTTTTTTGGAAGATCGCTCAAACCCCTACCATGCAACGAAAGAGGCGATCATACTGAGCACGTTTCTCGTCGTCACCTAGCACAGAGTACGCCTCACTAACCAACTTGAACTGGATTTCCTTGGCCCTTCGCTCCTCCTCAGAATCTGACTGATTTTTGTCCGGATGAAGCTTGAGAGCCAACTTGTGGAAGCTCTTTTTAAGTGCCGCTCTCTCTGCGCCAGTCTCAAGGCCCAGACACTTGTAATAGTTCTTTAAGGCTCCACGACCATCCAGCCACTCCCCGCAGTTGCTACCCGCGGACGACGAGGAGAAGCCCCGCGGCCTTCCGCGCGGCCCTGCGCCAGGACCCGAACTTCGCTTCCCGGATCCTGAGGTAGGTCGCGAGCCGCGCTGCTGGTTCTCGGACGATCCGCTGGACTCACTTCTCTTCTTCTGGAACCACTCCTTCCAGTACTCCTCCTGCTTCTCCTTCCAGGTTTTCTTTTGCGCCGGTGTGCCGCTTTCCGGACCTTTGGCTGAGCTACTACTGGTACCTTTCTTGCTGGCGCTTGCTGCCCCAGTTTTCTTTCGCGGTGTGTGAGTGCTTGGATTGTTGATTGTGCTGCTGCTGCTACTATTACTCTCAGCACCCATGCTCTTTGCCCTCTCCTTCCGAGCTCGAGTTTTGGTACGGCTCGCTGCACTTGATTGCTTCTCCAAGGAGACAATTTTCACCTCGAGGTCTAGGAACTCCTTCTTGAGACTGTCTAGCAGCCCTGGATCTAGAGCAAACAAGTTCTCAAAGTCGCCCTTTGCCTTCCGTAGTGCTGGGAGCGCATCAAGTTGTGCTCCTGCCTTTGCTCGCCGAAGCATCGCCTTCTTGTAATCAGGTTTCAGCTCCAAAGCAATGTCGCAGTCGCGGACAGCAAGTGCATAATTTCCGAGAGACATGTATGACGCAGCCCTGTTGCAGTATAACACTGCGTTGAACGGATCATTTGATTTGTCTACTCCAAGCCCGCTCGTGTACGAAGAAATTGCCTTATTGAAGTCTCCACTTGCAAACGCCTGGTTCCCGGACTCTTTGCACTCCAACATTCTCTTCATCTGCTGTAACTTGGATGAATCCGCAGAACCGAGAAAGGCGGACTCCACCTCCTCTCTTGCAGCAATGGCGCCGGGCAGATCTCCAGTCTTATAGAGGCACTCACTCTGGACGATTGAAATATTTGCCCAAAGACGCTTGTCAAGCGCTTTTCGCAAACGGGACTTCACTTGAACGCAGTAAGACTGGCATACTTCGATCTGTCCGTCCATCTGCAGAGCTTCTGCATGAGCTGTGCTCGCGCGTACTGAAAATGGACTTTCCTCCAAAACTGGCGCAACGATTCGAAGACATGCCTTGGGCTTTTTCTGCTTGAGCGATTCCTCTGCTTTTTGAATCGCACGCTCGAGCTTTTCGGCGCGCTGCAAGGTTTCGGAGGCTTCACCTTCAAGGTAGTGTAAGCCCCATACTGCAAGTGACGACTTGGACTTTTGATAGCTCGCCAAACCTTTACGAATATTCTGTTTCGCGTTCGAAAAATGCCCGTTTTGCAAGTCAATCATCCCGCGAACAACAAGAGCGATGCCGCATATTGCTGCGGGCTGGGCGCCTTCGCCCTCAAAGCACTCGTCATTGACATGCAAACAGTCCACACGAGCGGATTTGAGGCGATGGCCCTTATCTTCATAATTTGGAGAGCACAAACTCCACTTTACGAATGCAAAAGCTCTCTGTACCAGGATTGGCAATCCCCATTTTTTTGGCGCTGTGTCTAGTGACGATAAGCGCTGTTGCATAGTATTGCAGTGGGCAATTGCTTTTGCGTAATCTTTCACTTGCATTGCAAAGTTGAAATCTGTTCGCCAACCTTCAATTTCCTTCAAGTGCTTCTCTTCTGCCGCCTGAAACGAATTCTCCATTATGTTTTCCTTGTCCTGAGCACCCTGATCATTGGCTTCGACATTTCCACTACTACCTCGTTTTGGAGATATTTTAACGGGCGGGGGAGGCTCCGCAGAATCCTTAACCTCTGTCTCTTCCTTGGCCGGATTTGTCGCGGACGTGGTGGACGAAGGCAAGGAGGAGAAGAGCTTTAATAGCTCCTCTTCGCTCTTCAGATTCATCTCTCGCTCCTCCGCTTCATCGACTCTACTCTTATTCGACGCTGACTGCGGGCGAACCCTCGCGGGAGATTTCTTCGGAGAAGCGGCCTTTGTTTTGGGCGAGTTTATGCGCTCAGCTTGCAACGCAGCACGCTTTGCCTGCTGATCCGTCTCAAAATTGGCTTTTGCTCGCCGAGCCTCAGCTTCCGCTTGAGCCGCTTTTGTCTTCTCCTCGGCGAGTAATCTTTTCTGTTCTAAACTCTTTTTCTTCAGCTCCTTCTCTGCCTCAAGGCGGCGCCTCTCCAGGTCGGCACGCTCTCTTCGAACTTGTTCAGCACGTTGCCTCTCAGCTTGAATCTCTTTCTTTTGCTGGTCCTCGGCCCTCTTTCGTTCCAGTTCAAGCTGTTGCAGCCTTTCTCGCTCAGCCTTGAGTTCAGCTCGCTCCTTCCGAGCCTGTTCAGCACGCTGCTGTTCTGCTTCCGTCTCCCTTTTATGTTGTTCCTCAGCCTTTTTGCGCTCTTCCTCAAGCTGCAGCAAGATTTTGCGCTCAGCCTCCAATTCGGCGCGCTCTTTGCGAGCTTGCTCGGCGCGTTCTCTTTCTGCTTCAATATCTCTTCTTTGCTGCTCCTCGGCTCTACGATGCTCGAGCTCAAGCTCTTGCAACTTTTGGCGCTCACTCTCAATTTTAGCTCGCTCCTTGCGTGATTGCTCGGCACGTTGCCTCTCGGCTTCGAGGTCTTTCCTTTGTTGCTCCTCGACTCTCTTGCGTTCTTGCTCGAGGCGCAAAAGCTTCTCGCGCTCGATCTCCAGCTCTTTACGTTGTGCTTCGTTTGCAGCACGGATTTTCTCAAGCTCAAGCTTCTTTTCTTTCTCGTCGCTGGCCATTCGGGCTTGCTCGAGATCCCTTTTCTGCTTTAGTTCATTATTGAGCTTCTCAAGCTTCCTCCTTTCCGCCTCTAACAGCATGGTGCTTTCCTCCTCAATTTTTCGTCTGGATGCTTCTTCGCGCCGCCGTTCTTGTTCCAAGAGCCTATTCTCCTTCTCTAATTCGGACTTCTCTTTCTCTAGTCTTCTCTTCAACTCTTCCCGTTCTTGTTGAGCTCTTCTCTCATTTTCCATTTTCTCCCGTTCGAGCCGTTCTTGCTTTTTTAATTCAATAGAGAGGGCCGCACGGCGACGAGCTTCAAATTCCTTTGCTTCGCGCTCGTGAGCTCGGCGTTGTTGCTCAATTTCGCTTTCTAGCTGCTTTCGTTTTAGCTCATTCAGCTTCATCTCTCGCTGCTGCTTCTGCTCTTCGTCGTGCAAGTGGTCCAGCATTTGCTTTTGCTTCAGAGCTTCTTCCTCAAGCCTTTTAGTAGCTTCTCTCTCCCTCGCAAGCAACCGTCTATGTTCATCGCTTTCCTGTTTGCGTTTTGCAAACTGCTTCTGCTGTAACTCCCACTCCCTCTGCAGCTGACACTGCCGTTCCTTTTCTGCTGCAAGCTTGGCCAACTCCTCTTCAGCAAGCGCAATCTTTTCAGCTTGCAAAAGCCGATGCCTTTGAAGCATTTCTTGTTGCTTGGTGTTCTCTGCTTCAAGCTCACGCAGCTTCTTTGAGTCCTCGGCCACTCGGCTCTCAAATACTTTGTTTTTCTCCTCAAAAGCCCGAAGATTATTTTCCTCATTTCGGCCAATGTTCTCCTGCGCAACCCGGTTAGGCGTCCTCAAAACATCTCTGGCAGGCCCATGTCTTGCCTTGTCAGCTCGCTTTGGGGTTAGCACGCGTTCATGTTTTTTATATTCAGCAGGAGTGACACTTCTCTTGGTTTTGCCCCGAGAAGGAGATGTGCTTAGCTTCGCATTTATCTTTAGGCTCCTTGTTTCAGCAGGCGGCGGCTGGCCAGCCTCTTGTAAATTGTAAACCGCATTCTCTATGCCACTCATATTTTCAGAAGAATCAATCGCCGCATCTCCTGCTCCATGAAACATCGATTTCGCATTCGGCAGAGCCTGCTCCTTTCTGAGATTCGCCACCCCGGCGTTTCTGTTCTTCCGGCCAATAACGACCTTCCGTTTTGGAGCCTCTCGTACCGCTCGACCCGGTTCAGTACGTGTAACATCTTCGCCGGCATTAGTACGTCCTTCTTGATCTTTAAACTTTCCATTGCTGCTGTCCCGTGGACCATTGCGATTCTCTGCATGTTTTGCATTCTCAACATCTTGTGCATTTTGTTTATCTTGTTCATCTTGTGCAATTTGTACATGCTGCACCAATCTCTCGCGAACCCGATCGTCCAAATAACTCAATTCGCCGAGCGCGCCTTCACTTTCCCCGCCTCTGCTCCCACTCGCGCCCCCTGCCCCCCACTTCCGCTTCGCAAGCGCTCGGAACCGCCTCATGCTATCAAGAACCCGTTTCAAATCGGTGGGTTCTTCGGGGATGCGGCGCCTTCTGTGCCGGTTCCCGGGACAGCCACAACCCTTGCAGGATTCCCCGGAGAACCCGTCGGAGCACCCGGCGAAGAACCCGATCGAGAACCCATCGCAGCGGCCGCAACGGCAGCGCCCGCGCTCCACGCCGAACCGGTCCTCCGTTGGGTTCTCCGCGGAAGAACCGAACGGGGAAGTCATACTATTGAAGTTCAATAGGCAGTCAAGAGTCTTTTGGCACAGTGCGCGCGAGGACACAAACACTCACCGAAGGCTGTTTGGCGGGCGAGACGGGAGAGATGAGAGCAGCAGAACGTAAACGCTTTCGTCTTCTACACTCTAAAAATCCAGCGGCGAGTTCAATCTAGCTGCGTTTGACAGTGCTTGGCAATCTGACTTCGACGGCCCAGAGTCGCAAATCCTCACCCAGTCCGCCAGGCAACGGCTCGAGCGAACGGGAAACGCCACGGAAACTAGCACATGCCGCCCTGCAATGCCGCAAGCTGAAGCTTCCAGAGTTAAATAGCAAGTAAAAGAACAAAACTCCGCAGATTGGAGACGTCAAATCGCCTGTGCTGAAAAATGATCCCTCCAGCTCCGCAAGGAGAGAGAGAACGCTGCCTTGTTCGTGTTGCCACACTGACTTGTACCCCAATGCTTCCGCGGCGCCCGTTTCCTCGTGTCCTCGAGTACCCCTAAACTCGGAGTTTTCGTACTTTTCGGCAAATTGGACGCAAGTTAATTGTAATGACCGTTGCAGAAATTAGTGGGCTAGAGTAAATGCTGGGTGATGGATAGGACTAGGTGTGCGAAGACTTTGGTCAAAGCATGTCAAAGCATCAAACAAGGAAGGATTGCAGAGAATGGAATGAAATGGATTGAATGTTGAGAGATCGAGGGCGTGCATGAGAAGTATGAGGAGTATGAGGAGCATGAGAAGCAATGCCGAGAAGATGATGTGATGCCATGATGTAATGATAAATTGAGGATTTGGAAAGTTAGGAAGAAAGCTTGGCCTGGTATGCACGGATGGCCTCGCCGAGGCGCTGCGCGCCGACCTTGAGGTCTTCGGCATCGTAGTAGGAAAAGGACAGACGAAGAAAGTTTTTCATGCT
This sequence comes from Parietichytrium sp. I65-24A, assembly GCA_012862575.1. Taxonomy (NCBI): domain Eukaryota; class Bigyra; order Thraustochytrida; family Thraustochytriidae; genus Parietichytrium; species Parietichytrium sp. I65-24A. The sequence continues at coordinate 57,007 of BLSF01000066.1, forward strand.
CTCCCCAAAGCTGGTGCCTGGGAGAAAGCAAACTTTGTGGTTGTCAATTGCCTCCTGCAAAAGGTCTGCCGCGACCTGGCCCTCGGGGAGCTTGACTAGCACGAAATATCCTCCTTGAGGCACCTCAAAGGTGGTGTTCTCTGGCAGAGACTCCTTGAGCGCTGCGGAAAGAGTGTCGTAGCGAGTCTTCAGAGTTTCTCGAACAAAGTCCAAGTGCTTGTCTTGAAGGCCCATATCGATAGCCATCTGGACAATGCCGAAGGCGACTGGGTTCAGCCCGCCGCTGCTGTCCAGCTGGCCACAGTCTGCAATCTGCTTGAGGATAGCCTTATCGCCCTGAATCCATCCTACACGAAGAGCAGGGGCAAGAATCTTGGAGAAGGATCCCAGAGCAAGAATCTTTCCGTGTGTATCGTATGCAAACATTGGTGGTGGTGGGTTGATGCCCGGGAAAGTGAGCATCTGATATACCTCATCGCACACAAGCAAAAAATCGTACTGCGCACTGAGCTGCGCCAGCTTTTCTCTGCGCTCCGCAGTCAGGGTCCTTCCGGTTGGATTGTGAGCGGTAGTGACCACATACATGAGCTTCGGTACCGGGCCAGCCTTGAGAGCCTCCTCGAGTTTGTAAACGTCCAGGCCGTCTTCGTCCATCGGAATTTGACGGCAGTCGAGCTTGAAGTCCTTGAAGATACTCTTTGCCAGGAAATAGGTTGGTTCTTCGGCGTAAACGATGTCGCCTGCCTTGCAGAACAAGGAGCAGATCATTGCAAGACCTCCCGTGTTCCCGTTAGTAGCCATGAGCTTTTCAGGGTCCACTTCCTTTCCGTACCGCTGGGTGAGAAACCTGGACAAGGAAGCGCGAAATTTTGGGAACCCATAAATATGACCGTACTGGAGAAACAATGGATCCTCCTCTGCATGGCATCCAAGAAGCAACGAGTTCAGGTTAGATGCTCAAGTGCGTTCATTCCGCCACACCAGCTTTGCTAGAAACGAAAACGCACCTTTGAACTTCTGGTTCGCAGCCTGGCGAATCAGATCAAGAGGGAGCAAGCTTGGCGCCGGCTGCCCTACCTTGAAGTTAACCTGTGTCTCCACGGTTGGAATATCTATCATGCACCATCACAAGTCAGCCCAGGGGTCGCGTATCACAGCCGTGCCAATCCTCACTCGCTCGTCACTTACCATACTACGCTCCCATCGATCGCCACCGAGTCCATCGCACGGATTGCCAAAACACGACTCCCCATCTGTCAGTCCACTTTCCACTCACCATCTTCGAACCTTTTCCCGGCAACCACCGCGGCCCTGCGGAGCAACGTACCTGTCCATACTCGCCCATTTTCCTTTCACTTCCTTTCCGCTCTTTGCCGCAATATGCTCGACTCTTGCTGCTCTCCTAGTTGCAAGGCTTCTTCAAGTTCGTCTCTCAACCAACACCACCTCCCGCGTTTACAGTTCTGCTCTCCGCGTTCAAAGTTGCGTCTTTCGTTTCGTGAATCCTGGCGAATTCTGCGAGTTTGTTTGCCCTCATGTCTATCCATCTGTTCTATCTCCCACGTAGACTCGCCGAAGATGTCTTGGACGGCGGCCATTCTAATTGCTTCACTTGTGACTTTTTGCATCCTCTTTTTTGATCAATCCACACTCATCTCAAGAACAAACATTCGCTTTTTTATTTTATTTTCTTTTTACGAGTCGTGGACTGCTCTCAAAGGCTCCTTTTCCACTTCTTCTTCTCTTACTCTTCACACATTTGCTTCATTTGGTCTCAAGACATGGACAGAATTGAAAACAACTCATGCAAAACTATCTTTTCGGTGACCAAGTCATTCCTACGTGTTTTGCTTAAAGTGGAGTATTGCTTTGCGGTGCGAGACAGTAGCTACCGAGCATCTAGATATTGCGCCCCGGTGTTAGCACTGTGAATAGAGAATAGGATAGGAGTGAGGTGATTTTGTGCGTCGATCGTTCGTGTTGGGTACTAGTAACGAGGGTCTTGATTGGCAGAATGGTCGCATGCTTGTTGGTTTCTTTGTTTGTTTGTGTTTGTTTGTTTGTCTCTTGCATTGTCAGTTGTTTTCCCCCGCTTTCCCGACGCGCGATCGTGAAGCTTTTACAACAGTATTAATTAAAAATAAATAAGTTAAATACGCCTTGGTTTTGTGCTCCGTGCGGCTTTACCGAGATTTTGTTCCGATTCCGAGCAAATTTGGCATCGACGGACACAAGCGATTCACGTTGTTCGCGAGGCTTCTTTTGTTCATTGATACCGGTACTGGTTGGATTGGCAGCAGGCAAACTGTGGCTCATATTCCCTGCCATCACCAACCGCCTCCTCCGTCCATGGATCAAAAGGTTGTCGTGAACGACCTGACCTCTCTCTCTACTGGCAAATAAACTTTTATTGTCTTCCTTCCTTCCTTTCTTCCTGAATCGAAAGCAATCAGCCAGGAGGTCGCAGCGCTCATCACACATCATACATCACACATCACATATCACCTGCTTTCCCTGCCACAGAACATCAGCTCAGAAGACAGAAGACAGAGTACAGAGCAGAATGATTGAATCAACCTATATTCTGATTCATCTTAGACAACCACTTCGTAAACGATCCTCCGCTCGACGCAGTTGACTTCGCATCACGCTCTCGAGTGACTCGAGTGTGTTGCCACTCTTCTGGTCGTCGTCGGCCCAGCGTTCTTTTGACTTTAACTTCGATTAATTTTGACTTTTATATACAAACTACAAAAGAATTCTCCCTCAAAATGGTAAAATTGCCAAATCAACAACAAGAACGCACTCTGCTAGTTCTGCTCGTCGCCATGGGAGCAGTAGCACCTGAATAGGACCTCGCAACGTAACGCACATATGACGTCACACATTGAGATGCTTATGCTCGATGACGCAAGAGTGTCCGTTTTGGGCGACAGTGCGGTGAGCAGCGAGCACCAGATCATAGAGATGGAGGCGAAGAAGACTAGTCACTGGTGCCAGGCACCAGCCTATCAGCGGAAGAGAGAAAGAGAAAGAAAGAGAGAGAAAGAGAGAGATGAGATAGGCGCGCCACGGATGGCACAAGGAGGTGGAAATGGCCTGTTTGGTTTGAAACGTCGCGATAAGCAGCTCTATGGTTGCTTACTCGTGGGAAGGACGAGGACAAGGACAAGGCCAATGCCAAGGCCACTCGCCACTCAGCACTTGGCACTCAGCGCGCAGTAATCAGTAATCAGTAAGCAGTAAGCAGTAAGCAGTAACTCTCCTAGGCTGGCGAGTCGTGAGGCGGAGAGAATGAAGCCGTTTTCTACGCGACTCTCATCTTGATGCAAATTGTAGAAATGTAGATATACTGTTAGAACGTAGAATGTCAAGTGGAAAAGGCAGCCCAGCGACTCCCGATTAAATGCCGAGACTGGCTATGATGATGTGGGTGATGATGGCAGCCAACCTGCCAGGCAGCAATGAAGGACGGGCTGGTGAAAATGAGGAGGCACGTTTACACCATTCGGAATCAGTACCACCGGGATGTTCTCAACAATCGCACTGCGAAGCCGCGGCGTTTCCTGCTGGACCCAAATAGCTGCAAACCTAGCAACCTGCATCCAAGTCCAGCCCATAGGCGCGCGCGATGCTGGCATATGGACCGATGCATAAACAGTGGTTTCCCCAACGTAAAGCCCTCCTGGCATTGCATCCTTACTCTTCTTTACCCTCCCTGTTTCTACAATCAAATGCTTTCACCTTTTGTCTTTCTGTTCAGAAGTTTGCGCTAATAGAAACCTCCTCCCTCCGCCTGCACTCGTCTCCTTTAAGCGCTCCACTAGCCACGCCCACGGGGTCTGCTCCTGTTCGTTGGACCGCGTCTCCGGAGCTTCAAGCTCAAGCGCAGAGAGCACCAAAAGCGAGCCAGGAATAGCAGAGAATCAGAGGTCAGCTAGACGTGGTTGGACTGGTTGATACACAAACCAAGAGATTCATCAAACGATAATAAGGAACAACCATTTCCTCCTGCGTTCGGCCAGACAGAACGAACGAAAGAAAGAAAGCACAGAAAAGAAAGGAAGAAAGAAAGAGCACATGTATACATCAGATTTAGACTTAGACAGAAAGAGTGAGTGAGTGAGTGAGTGAGTGAGTGAGAGCCAAGTCATTAAGCGCCTCGCAACAGACAATTCGCGGTAGCAACATAGCCGACCACGCCACGGACATCCACGGACGGGCCACGGACATCCACGGACGCACGAGGTGGGAGCAGTAGTGGCTACCATCCGAGACATTCGACATCGTCATTGTCATTGTCGTCGTCGTCCTCATCCGCCAGCGAGGCTCGCGGCGATAGTCGGAGTGGTATTTCAGAAGCAACCGGGCTCTTGACGAGAGAGGCCTGCAAGCGAATCAGGTGTGGCAAGCGAAGGCAGTATATTGGAGACGAGTTGACATTGATTGGGAAACGGCGAACGGACGACGGTCTGCTCTTCTCGGAGGGTCGTGTGCAGGGCCGGCGAGGACGGCCCCGGTCACCAGTGTCGGTCGAGGAGTTCAGATTAGGGAGCAGGAGAAGTTGCGGTAGAGCCGCTTTGCACGATGGGCGGGGCGGTGTCGAGCCGAAGACGGACACCAGATTTATCCCACCATCCGATTCGCGTCGGGCCGGGAGGCGGCGGTGCGCTCGAAGCAGACGAAAACGGTGGTGTGAAGGTCCCGACGGAGGTTGAAACACAGCACTCCGAGTCAAAGCTGGAACGCCTTTCGCTACAGTCCGACGATATTGAAGAGAGCAAAGAGTCCACTGCAGAGAGTTTGCCAAACATATCCGAGTCGTCAGGGTCAAATCGGCGAAAGTCCACGGCGTCGACACCAAAGAGACAGTCCACCAATGAGCGTCTCAACGACTTGGCACGCGGGGCTGCTGTGTTCCATCCAGTAGACACTGGGATGAACGATCTCACGAAAAAGTATGTGACAGTCCTTCCCAAAGGTGGGCATTGGCTCAAGCTCGGAGACACAGTCATGCAGTTTGGGTGTCCCCCAGAGACAATCAAAGACTCTATGACACTCGGCCTGGATGTGCCAAGGTACTTCGTGGTGCTTGGGGACCTTTTTTCAAGAACAAAAGGGGTCAACTACGCGGAACTAGAGTTTCCGTGCTATTTCAACTTTTTTATTCGCAAGCAAAAGACTATTGTGCTCACCACTAAAATCATCGAGCAGAGAATACGCGCTCTATTCCGCGAGACACTTCTCGGCCCAAGTCCAGAGGACTTTAAAATTGCGGCAGATTTCCCACCAGGTTGCCCTCCCGACCATTTTCCGGACTTTGTGAGGGAAGGAGAATGGCTTGACGCCGCACGAAAGACACTAAGCGTCGACTCACTTCTGGAATTTAGAATTTTTGATGCTGTGGAGTGGGACAGCACCGGGTATGCGCATGTATATCAAGTAGACCTCCCTGACGACATTTCTGTGAAATACTACCGGGACCAACGCGCATACCACGTGAGTTCTCCAATCATCAGGCGGAACGAGGAATCCGCCACAACGGAAGGCGACCAAACCTCGGAATCCACCTCAGAATCCGTGAACAGCGCAACAAGCGATGACTCCATTTTTGCGCCAGTAGCGAAGTGTGATGCTGATTTCGAACTCGTGCTTCATGTGGAGGAAATTATTCGGCGCATTGAAGAAGAACCCGCTTCCGCGGAATTACGCGCCTCGCTTCTAGAAACTCAAACACCAATAACCGAGCTCCCAATGTTTGGGGTTACAATGCTCGGGACTTCGCATGGGTTTGATCCGAAAGGGCAAACCACAGGTTTCGTGTTGTGGGCGAACAGAAGAGGCACGATGGTGGACCCCCCACCAGCGGCTTTAGATTGTCTTCTGGCGCTCGGAATCTCCAGTCGCACAATAGACTCTATTGTCCTAACCCACTGCCACAGTGACCACGACGCAGGAGCCTTTCGAAGGCTCCTTTTTGACCAGCACATTACTATTTACACCACTCGCACAATTTTTGATAGCTTCGTGCGCAAATATTCGAATGTAAGCGGGTTTTCGCAGGACTTTCTTCAGCAACTGCTGTTAGTCAGGCTAGTTCTTATTGGAGAGGAGGTTTTCATCCACGGAGCATCGTGGCGATTCTTCTACTCGCTTCACACAATTCCGTGCATCGGTTTCGAGGTCAAGCTTAGTGGAAAGTCCATCGCGTACAGCGGAGACACCAACTCCTCTCCAGATCTATTCAAGAGAATGCATGCAGAAGGAATTATTGGCGATGGCCGGTACAACTCCTTGGCCTCGTTTCCTTGGGACGCCGACATGATCCTGCATGAAGCTGGGGTCCCACCTATTCACACACCAATGACAGAACTTCTCAAGCTCCCCGCTGAAGTAAAGGAGAAGCTTTATGTCGTTCATGTGGCCAAGAAAGACGTACCAAAAGACGCCGGATTCCATACTATCAATCAAGGAGAGACGAAGATTGTATCCGTGCCCCGTAACGAACTCGATGTCTCAATCGAGATTCTGGACGTTCTCAGCACAGCTGATCTACTTCGAGAAGCATGCGAGTCTTTTCGCGATGCTTTGGGGTGTATGTATCTCGTGCAGATTGAAGAATTTCAGCCAAACGAGCTTATTGTAAAGGCTGGCGACCCAGGAGATAGAATATTTATTCTTACAAAGGGTACTGCTGTTGTCTCTTGGGAGAACAATGGGGTGAAAGGGTCCAAGAAATTTCACGTTGGGGATTATTTTGGGGAAGCCAGCCTTGTTACCGGGGAGCCACGAAACGCTGACGTCACTGCCAAAGACCACGTTCGGGCCGCAACGCTGTCAAGGCAGCACTTTGAGCATCTCATTGGCGGAACCAACATCAAAGAGAAGCTGATAGCGCTGGCGCGTATTCGCAAGAAGAATACCTGGCAGCTCATCTCTAACAACTCTGTCACGAAGCTATTGACTTCCACCGCAAAGACGCAGCTTGAAACAGCCATGGAGGAGCGATGTTTTAAAAAAGGGGACGTAATTTGGGAAGTTGGCGACGCTGCAGAGATGCTACTCTTTATACAATCGGGAACTTTCCATATCAAGGCAGACCCTCAGATCTTACGAGAACGGAAGATCAATCTTAGTATTACGATTGAGAAAGAGAGCGGGGCTATGCAGCTCATGAATTCACAGCTCAACCGAGCCACGAGCAAAGCTGGTCCTGCGCTTGTTCGAAGACGATCAGTCTTGCTCACGAGACCAGATTCGTTCCTAAGTATGAAGGATGACTCGGATATCGAGCTGGCAGAGACGAGAATGCTGGAAGGAATTGTTCACTGCGGTGCTTTCATCGGCGATTTCGATGCCGTGTTTGCAGATGAGGCAGTAGCGTCCACGGTGGTATGCCTCGAAGGTGGAACAGCGCTCGTAATTCCGCGAGCGAAATGGAAGCAGTTCTGCGCAACTTTTCCTGGTGGACTATTATTCTTCATGAACAAGCACATTGTCATGTGATCCATCTCAACTCTATTTTGGACTATCTATCCTTTCTTCTTAAGAAATTTTGTTTGTGTCGATTATTTGCGGTTTTATCTGGAGTACATGAGAGTGAATGAGCAGAAAAAGGCGGAAACTCACCGAGACGCCCCGGGGGAGAGCGTAGGGAAAAGATTCGATCAAGTCAGGCTTGGATTGCTTGCTGAGCCTTTCTTTGCGAAAACACAAACAAGCAGGACCGTCAAATTTTGATTAAAAAATTCTTACTCCTTTTAATTTTCTTGGATATGCATACATGCACAAAATGAGAGATCTACTCGTCGAGATTGAGAAGAGCTGCGCAACCAAGCATGATCCACACATTTGGATCCAGATCAGTTGGAATATAGACGGCCAGTACAAAGTTTGTACTCATTCCGGTCGTGCTTAAGACTCCTTGCCGATCAGAGGTTTTGTACACTGGACATGCGTAGTCTTTTGGGCTCGGCTTGTAGTTGACAGACGGGATCAAATGCACCGGCGGAATTGGCGTAAACATTTGTCCAAGCTGAGATTGTGCCATCTGCTCTGTTTCTCGGTCAAAACGTGCGCCTTCCATGCACATCCCATAGACGTATACGCCATCTTCAGGAGGCTCTACAATGTCCTGAACCTCTTTGTTGATGACTGTGTTGCGAAAGGTTAGCTCGTCCACCGCAACATGGTACTTTCTGGCGTGGGTCTGCAAAGTACCGGTCATGAAACCTTGCGGAAAGAAGAAAGCCTGAAGGGGAAATACGGTCGGCTGTCCTTCTGATAGCCAGGTTCGCAAAAAGTCCACACGAAAGATCATGTCTTTTACCCAGCTCATGAGAGGTTTGCGAGAGGCAAAGGACGGCCACAACTCGGGGACTTTATTGATCAAGAATGCAGTATACATCTTGTCCAGATCCATACTCATGACGACCAGCCCTTGAATGGCGCGAGCTAGCTCGCGTAGACTCGAGCGCATGGTGCGGATTAGCTTGTTGAATTTGACCATCTCCTGAGACAGCACTGTGTCCAAAGAGCTAATGAGGCCGCTATCCAAGACAACAAAGGTATTAGGGCCAGCCTGCTCCCTGTCCAAAAGAGCTGGGACTTGCGCGTCGATTTCTGCGACCAGGCTGAGTACGATCTCATCCGAGCTCGGCCCAGAGCCCCCGCCACTCTCCCTGGGCTGCAAAGCAAGCATCGTGGAAATCATTGTGGAACTTTCCGCCTTCTGGAAAGTAATTTCTGCATTCTTGTGCATTCCAAACACCTCGGAGTCATCCACCATTGGGAGATTTTTAAGATACTTTACGACCTCCGCAAATTCGCCTTCGGGCGGAGCAAAGTACAGACCCGATTCGGAAAATTTGTACGAGTCGTCCAAAATTTCCGGCGAGCAAAATTTGGCCAAAATACCCATCAAGCATCGTCGATCCCAATCGTCGGTCACGCGACCTCCATAGTTAATTTGCCCGGTCACGTAGACCAAGGCGTCCCATGGAACAGTGGGCTGTTCGTCCAAGAAGCGCTGCAGGACGGATACACTGGTTTCTAGATCTGTATCATTAAATTCGTAACGGATATTCCATCCCAGTGGCCCGAACTTCCTGCGCTCTTGAACAAGGGCATGGAAGAAAGAGAATCCGACTAGCAACTTCTTCCAAGGCAGTGGCTTCAAGCAGGCCTCCCAGCTTGTCTCTGTGACAATATTGTTGTCGAACGATCTGATGAGGTTCGCGCGCAAGCCTTTCGGTGGCTCATTCGTCAGCTTCACACCGCTTTGCAGCACGGTGACGGGAAAGTACACTGCAGGAAACGACGTCAAATAGAGCCTAAAGTCGGGGTCAATCACATCTTGATTTTCTTCGAGCCCGAGAACAATTTTCTCTAGCGAAGGCATCCAGCTTTTTGCAAGATGGCAATTTTGCAATAGAACCCAGTCACCATTCTTGACGCTGTTCTCGACAAGCCTCTCGGCATGCGGACCCTGGCCCTGGCCTAGCGAAATAACATGCAGGCGCTCACCATAGCCCTTCTCCTTAGCAAACTTGAGCAGCATACTCGTGGGATCTGCTCCCTGAGAGAGCACAAATATGAGCGGAGTGAAGCTGCTCGTTCCGGCGTAGACATCTTCCATTTGGACTGGCGGAAACTCCACAAAACTCCTGCCAAGGTTGCTCTCTACGAACGCATTGATAGCCACGAGAAGGCTCTCTTCCTTGAATACTTTGACGATCATTAGCTTCTGGAATTTCGTGAGCCGGTCCTCGAATCCGTCTGGAAGCGTCTCAAAGTAGGGAGCGTCGCTCTCGATCCACGTGCGCCATCCATCCTCAAAGTGCTCTGATATGGAAGCAGCAAGGCCTTCAAACGGGCGGAACTCACTCTCGCCAGCGTCAGCACCCTCTTCAGCACCGGCGTCAGCCTCAGCCTCATCGGACTCCGACCCCTCCGACTTCTTTAGCAAGATGATGTCTTTGTCCATGGCACAAATGTTGTCCCATTGCTGCTCTGAAACTAGCTGGTTAGCCCCTTCAGGAATTTCGCTCATCCCAGCACGATCAACTGTGCCAACACCTCTGAGCAAATGCATAAACTCCATTCTGGAAATTTCATGGCTTTCCACGAGGAGAATCTGAAAGCAAATAAGACTTGCAAACAGCGACTTGTGCCTCTCAAATAGACCACGCGACACCTGAGAGAAGATGTACTTGGTCTGGTACTCCAGTAAAATCGATAAGCGTTTCTCCAAGTCGCTCGCCTTTGGAGCATTTCTTAGGCAGGTGTTGAAGAGAGCTTGGAAGAAAGACAGGGAATACTGGTACATAGGATCGATCTGAGCCAGATCTGCCACCACAAAATAGATGATTGCACCTCTGGTTGCAACAGAGCGGTACAAGGCGCGAGCCTCTTCGATACTGACCTGTGTCTTCTTTGACTCCTCTACACGCTCGTGAATGATCGCTGAAGTAGTTTTCGAATCTGCGAGCGTGTTGATCAAGACCTCGTCATCGAGAATGTTACCTTTTGACTCTGACAGCAGTTGCAATATCTTTGCCTCGAGATCTTTCAGCTGCTTTGCATCAGCCGCCATGGTCGTCACGAGCTTGTTCTTCTTCTCCTCAACATCTGGCCGCTCTGCTTTGACGACATCTCCTAGCAGCTGGTCTGTGAGCCCCACAAATGTTACCGTGAAATTTATCAGCGTCACCTTGATGCACACTTCCGGCAGGTAATGTGGATTCGGCATCTTTGTTGTCATGTAAAACTTGAAATTGTCGTCGTAGTCGATGTCTGAGTCACCAAGGTGAATCAACTTTCGGCCGCCTTGAAAGAACACGGCCTTTTGCAAGATGGGCTCCAAGGATGGGTCGATGTGTTCGTCCAGATCCTCAATGAGAACCGGCCTGCCAACGCGGATTCCATTCTCCAATGAGCGCAGGAGATTCGGATTGGACATTTTGATTACCTCCAGGTTGTTAACTGACTCGCTGTTTTTAATCCAGCGGTTTGCCTGACCCTGCGGATCGATCATCAACGGCCATCTCTTGCCTCGAGCTACTAGAAGCGCACTGTCAGCGGAAACATCATCGGTTGGTAGACCATCGATTTGCCATGCACGCAGTTGTACAGGATTGCCAATCGTGCTCTGCAGCGAACAAGACTCTGAGCATGGAATCTCAAGATTTTTGCATCTCTCAGTCCACTGTTCGACCAACCTTTCTCTGTACGGTCCGGTGAATGCACCATAATAGGAGATGCACCCTGCCGAAATCATGACATCTCCGGTGAGGAGCTGCAAATCGACTGCAATGTTGGCCAGAGTTTGATTCCAGCGAACCCCCTCGGACGCCAAGCCTGAGGTAAGCTTTTCCGCTCGCACGAGACGGTCTTTCGTTAGCTGCGATTGGTCTTCGAGCTCTTTCTTCGCCTGCAAGGTAGCATCCAACTGGCTCTGAAGCGCATTCACTTTGTCTCGGACGTCTTGAAGCTCTTTCTGTTTCTCCGCGAGAAGGGCATTTGCCTGCTGCATCTGCTTGTTCATCTCGTCAAGGACGGCCATTTTCGGGGCCACCTCCTTGGCGACGTCGGCATACAAATCCATGGCATGGACAAACATACAAAGAGAGGTGGCGGCAACGGAAACCTTCTTCACGTTCTCAACTTGCATCACATCCATCGCGACGTACTTCTTGACTTTTTTCAAAGCAGCTTGAGGGATGTTATCCTTGTCGTATTCTTGCAAGTTCTTCATGAAGTTGGGGTCCGAAAGAAGCTTCTTGGAGCTGTCCCAGTCAGGTTTGCAATCCATCAAAATGCAAATGGCTTCCATCACTGTTCGCACAGCCGGAGGGGGCTTCGAGAAAGACTTAATCTCAGTAATGTCCTTCTTATCCAGAGCATCGAGGGCTTTGAGAGCTTTGCTAAGCGCGGGCATCGCCTTGTCAAGGTCTGCTTGCGCATCGGCCTGGACGACAGCGACCTCTGCTGCTTGCTTTTTCACAACTGCCTCGTCCGCACTCACTCGCTCTTCCACAACAGCTGCTTCTCCCTTGTCCTTGTTCACTCGCTTGATAAGCTCCTCTGTTTCGGCAGCTTTGGTGACAAGAATGGGCTGCAACTGTTTCAGTTCCTCTTTAAGATCATCCACGATCTTGTTCGTCTCGTTCAGTTTCGTGACACCAACTTCCATTCGCTGCTTGACGACCAAGAGCTCTTCCTGTTTCTCTTTAAGCATGGTCCGGTACAGGTCGATGAGGTCCAAGTAACTTTTAGGGGTGGTGTAGATTCTTCTGCGAAGTTTTTGATAAAACTCCTCGGAGATGTCGATGACACTTGTATGGATCTCCCCACAGATCGCAACCAACGCGTCGCGAACTTCAGGTTCCACTGACAGCTCAGAAAGAAATCGTTGGGCCACAGACTCAAGAGCTGATTTTGGCCACTCCATATACCAGTCAATGGTTGTACAGTTGATCAGAGACGGAAAGTTTCGGCACCGAACACGGAGCGAATCTCCGACCGGTGACATGCAAAGCACAATATGGAGTAGATCACGAACCCTCGAAATGAACTGGACGCGGCAATTTTCTCGTGTCTCTGGTATTCCCATCTGTTTCACCACCGGAATCATGTCATTCAAGATTCTGTCCATCTCGTCTTGAGGGAATAAGTTGGGGATTTCTCCGCTGTTCAGAACATTGTTGATGTCTTCCAGGAAAGACTCCTCCACTATCTGTGTGTCAGTGAAAAGGAAGACTACGTTGTTTCCCTGTACCCCGGTCTTGATCATCAAATTCTTGATGTCTTCATGGAATTCAGCAAGGCCGTAACCGCGAACAAGTTCAATTTGGTAGCACTCAAAGCCGCTCATGAAGGATGCCAGACGGGTGCAGCTCTGCTTCCCACTGCCTCCAACTCCAATCAAGAGAGCATTGCCACGAGGCTGACGAATGATTCTGGAAATTCTCGAAATGTGCTCAATTGCATCCTTGAAGAATACAAGATTCATTTGCGAAGGGTTTGACATGTTGTATTCGTCCAAGTTGTCTTCCAAGACTTGAATCACTTTTTGAGAGTCTTTTGCGTACTCGTACATTCGCTCATCGAGTGCCAAACCTGGGCGCAAAAAGTCGCAAAACATGACGGGCCAGTCGGACTCGAAGGTCTTCTCGTGCGTCATGTCGATCTTGAGCTGCTTTGTGGTAAGCTCGATTAGCAGCTTGGTGAACCAAAGCTTATCCTCGATATTAATCAGACGATCATGGAAGACTCGCATACTTTCGTGCATGAATAGAAGGGCGAAAACGTCAGGCTCGTTGCACTTTTTCGGTTGGACCATGAGGATCCCCTGAAAGACCTTGCTAACATCACGAAGATTAAACGTGTAATGCGACTTAGCAGGGGTTGGCAGGAGCTCTTTACTGATCCTTGTGAAAATCTCCACCACTGACGACACGATGGGGTTCACAAGATCTTTGCAAGCGTCATTCGAAAAGCCCTTCGCAAATCCCCCAAGGATAGCGCGGAAAATATGCTGCATAGTCCGGTCCGAAGCGGGGCGCATGCACAGAATATTGAAATGGCGCTTGAAACGAGGGGTGACAGGATTTCTGCCCCCGCCGGGAGGAGCGGCGCATACCATGAGCATGGTATTCTCAATGTCTTTCCAGAAGAGCTTGTCTCGGTCGTAGAACCCCTTCATGTCCAAGAATTGCCGAAGCAGTTCCACCGGTGGCTGGGCGCCATACTCCTCGACTAGAGGCATGTTGACGTCGTCCACAAACACCACTATGCGGCGATTGGCTGGTGCTCCGAGAAGGGTTTTGCGCTTTTTTTCCAATTTGCTTTCAATCGTCTCCTGAATAACCAGTGAGATGGATTGGGCGGAGAAGCTGATATTGATGGTCTGAATCCCCATTCCACTCTTCGGATCATCCTCCGGCAGCGGAGCGCAACGGGAGAGCGTGTCCGTAATGACCGACGTTTTCCCCGTACCTGTCACTCCTGTCAAGAAGACAGGTCTTTCGCGCTTCATGAGCTGACGAATCACATATGCATACCTGGTGGTATCCACACTAGGCACCAAGAGCTGAAAATATGGTAAAGTGGAGTCATACTCGAACGGCGGAATGATCTCCTCGAAAGACTTCCACGATCCACCAGGCTCATCGCGAATATCCACCCAGTAGTCATACACGACTCCTTGCGGCGGCAACTGCACCTTGCGCTCGGCTTCCTCGAATGCTGCTCGAACCATCTGGTCAAATCCTTCCCAGCCCTCGAATGTGATACTCCCTCCGACACCCCAGACCAAACTGAACAAAATCAATTTGTCCACGAGCTTCTTGGCGTCCGCCTCTTTTAAATCTTCATTGTTCTCGCTGCCACCCTCTGCGTTGAGCTCTGGCCCAAAGAGCCTTACCCCCATCTTTGGCTGAAACAGGGATTCGAACAATTTGCACATGGAGACAACCAGATCTCCGTTCAACGTCGCTACGGGTTCGGCACAATTTCTTCGGATGAATTTGAGAGCCTTGTCCACAAACGTATCGAACGTTTCGTAGATGTAATCCTTGATGTACTGTGGAACTTGTTTGGGAAATATCTCGCTGTTCAGCCAGCTCGTCACAAGCGCTCTCCAGCCGAGGTCGTCGGGAGACATGTACATGACTCCAAGACGAGAGACTGTAGCGGGAGATGCTACTGCAAGGTCCATGACCTCGAAGAGACACTTCATCTGGACCTTCAGCTTGATACGCTCTCCGTTCGCAAGGCAGAGGGTCATGTTGTCGTCTAGCACAGTGTTCATGTTTTCGATCCACAGCGCGTCGATAGGGCCATCAAACACTGTCCACCTTTTAATTTCGTCCGTACCGTTGCAATCGTTGACAGCCTTGCGCATGATAGTAGACGCCAACCCGTCGTGCCACTCTTGTGTCAGCTCATTGAATTCACCATACAGCTCTCCCATCGTGATACATTTCGGATTGAGTACAGTAGCTTCACAGTGCTGAAAGCGCTCATCTGCCACGCCTCTGTCGCGCATGTTACCCATTGCAGCTTTCAAAATCTTCCAACAGGTGGTTTTCCCACCACCAGTTGGCCCGACAATAGTTGCGCCAAACCGGACATTAAAGACATCAAACTGCTGGATAACTTTGGTGATAAAACTCGGGACAAGCTGCAGATTTGCCTTTTTGATCTCCTCTTCAATAGCGGTTTGAAAGATTCCGTAGTCATCGGTCGGCACAACGACTCCTGGGAACAGATCTGACACGATCGCGCGAAACAATGGCAAGTCCTCCGACAGGCACTTTGGAACATTTGAGTCGCGCAGAGCGCGAATCAAAGTGACATCTTCGCTCACGTGTGGGTTGCCGCGTTTAAGACCTCCAGCCATCACCAACACAGACTTCACGGCACGAAGACCGTAGTCGTAATGAGGCTGCTGAGACAACTGCTGAGAACTTAGATGAAAGAGCTTAATCATCTTGCGAGACAAGGTTTTGGCGTCTCCAAACCCCTCCGCGAACAACATAATCTCTGCAATGAGGGCGTAATCTGGAACCATCATGGAGACCGGGCGGAAGCAAACCTTCAAGTTGTCAGGCAGTTCCGTACGGCCGGCGTAACCGGGATTCATGGTCACAATCACATGGTGATCTTTGAGAGCAATGTCGATGCCCATGAAAACGATCCGGTCCTTGCCCTCAAGACGGCCTTGGCGAAGCAGAAGCAGCTGCTGCGCGACGACGGATAAGACTTCAATATCGATACGGTTGAACTCGTCGAGGCAAGTCCATGCTCCGGTTTGCGCAAGCCCCCTGAAAAGCTTTCCCATCATCTTGTAGTCAATCTGATCCGAGCAATTAAAGACGATGCATTGTACACCCAACGCTTTAGCCAGATCTTTGGACGACTCCGTTTTCCCAGTACCTGCTGGACCAGCTGGCGCAGCTCCTAGCTTTAGGCCGTAAGAGCCTGTGATCGTCATCCAGCACCGATCAGTGAGCGGCGTGATCACCAGACGTGTTGTACAACCCTGGTACTCGTACCCAAAGTTGATGACGGCGTCGGAATGTCTTACCCGGCAGTCATCTACATCGGCGTCCCAGTAGTAGCGCAACTGCATCTGCCAAGTGAAGTTGCCCACCTCGGTCACCTTCTCCTTGTAAAGTGTCTCGACGATGTCACGCGCGTGGACATCGGTGGTGACCAATGCCACGATGACAGAGCGTTGCCTCTTGGTGAGCTCTCCTCGAATAAGCTCGATCAGGGCCTGGAGCTCGTCAAGATTGGTCTGGTACCACTTGCCCATTTCGCCCTCCGGGTCAGTTTCGTGTCGAAGAGCAGCCTCGGTGCCTTGTACCCATGTCATTTGAGCCGCTGTGGCGACTATCTGCCCAGGGTGCTCCAAAACCCATTGCCGTCTGGGCTTGGTAGGATAATCTAGCAAGCCAACTTTCATGAGTTTCTGCAAACTAATTTTCATGTGAGATTCCACGGCGCTGAGCCAGTCCTCGACGTTTCCGCGAGCCTTGAGGTTCTTTCCTAGTTCTATCCTCTCGCCCTCTGGTGAAATCATGGCTTCGATGTCAATGCTTCCAGGTTTAGACCCAAAGTCGAGCTCCACAAGCGCGTCAAAGCACTTGCGCAGATGTGGTTGAACAGCTTGTGGATCCTTCGTTTGCGCTAGAATCTCAAGCAGCTCGTCATTAGCAAGAAAATAAAACCTTGGGAAAGCTGCTCGTTTTGTCTCCAAGTAGTCTTCCAGACTCTTTTGAATTTTGTCGAGCGTCTCGTTGCTCTCCTTGAACTTATTACACAAACCTGGGATTGTGCACGATTTGAGAGCGTTGGGATCGTCGAAGGTGCGCTTCATGTGCCCTTTCCAGAAGGAATCCACAGCAAAAAACTTTTTGCTTTCCACAGGGAGCTGTCGTTGAATGTCCGGGGCAGAGAAAATGGTTTCAAGGTACATCCATCCGCGCTGGCACACCAGCCATTCGTCAAGCGTCTCTTGAAACACAACTAGACGCTTTCGCCAGCCTTCAACAACGTCTTTGATGCCGGCCACGTATCGAGAACCCATGATGGTGCTGATGGTGACGAGAGAATCGTCAAGATTCACAACTACCTCTTCGACGCTGCCCAAAATGTACACGTCCTTTTGTTCCTTGTAGTCTTTCACTTCAAGCTCGGAGGACTTCCAAATCTCCTCGATCTTTGTTAGCATCTCTTCAAGCACCATTTCTTGTGCTGCAGCAACAGCGATGCCTTGAATTTCTTCCTCGAATTGTCCGATGTTGTTCTCGATGAGCTTTGCAAGGGTAAAGCCCTCCACGTTTTTGATCTGATAGCCCACCATTTCGTGTATTTTCTTCCAGTGGCGCTCTTGAAGGGAGTCCGAGCAAAGCGCGACAATCACAGGAAGAGTTATCTGCACGCTGTTGACAGCATCTTTCAGACGGACTGCGGACGATGCATCTGGAAGAGCCCTTTGAGCTTTAAATGCCGTCTTGCTGTGCAGCTTGACCTGCTTATCCATCTCCTCGGCATCCAAGTCCTTGAATTCGGTACCCATCCATTGCTTCAAGAGCTTGTCCCACGATTTAATACCCTGCCAGAGGTCCAACTTGACTTTCAAGTCGGCATTGACTTCCTCAATCAGCTCGAATTCGCTCACCTCCAGGTCCAGGTAGCTCTGGTTGCTCTGCAAAACCTCAATCTCGTGCTTGAGGTTTTCGGCCTTGGCGTTTTGTTTTTCCATAAAGGCCACCAGCTCTTCCATATTAGAGGTCGCCTGCTGAATGGCCGGATTGTCCAGTTGCTCGCGCAGGGACACAATCTCCTTCTCCATCTTCGGAACCTGGCTGTTTATGAGCTTAATGAACCTCGCAGTGTCTTCTTCCTTTCGCGCTTCGCACTGCTCCACGGTGCTCGTGACCTGTGTCAAAAGGTCGGTAAACATGCGGATATGAGCGACCTCTTGTTCCGGTATTTCCCAGTTGTGGCGGCTCAAGATATTCCCCAGCTGCTTAATTTGGCTAGCACGATCACCAAGCGATTGCAAGTCCTCGGTAATCTGAACCAGGAATTTGCATTTGTTGGTGAACTCCGCGACTGTTTTCGGTTCGTACAAGGCATTGTCCTTCGCAATGTTGATTTCCTCTATGAGCTCCTTTGCTTCCACATTCATAATCTTTGGAATCACTTCCTTCACAGCCATGAGGCAAAGGTGTGGGCTTGGCATCAATTGGGTTTTCAGGGCGTGCGAGTCGACCAAAAAAATGCCAATGTCTGCGGAGATGGGAATGCCCCCAAATTCGTTCTCCTGGCCACGAAACCTTTCGATAAGTTCCTCAAACACACTGAGCTCAACGTTTCTAAACTCTTCAACTGCATTGTCTTGTTTGCTCTCGTTTTCGGCAAACGTGTCTCGGAAGGGCTCAAAAACTTTGACATAGTCCTCGGCTTCGTTTACTGCGTTCCGCAAATCTCGAAATATAATCTGCTTGAGGGCCACGAACTCCTTCTGGTTGAGAATAATGGAGTCGATCTCGATGTCCTCCATGCCACCATCGCCACCGTCGTTGGCTACGCTGCCGTCCCCCTCTTTGTTTGCGACCTGAGTATATGGGGCAAGCTCCTCGTGCGTGATTAGTCGCTCGCAACCTGTGAGGAGTCCGACCGCCTCGTTGATAGATTCGTCCAAGACTTGTGCAAGCGTATCAAAGTCTGGGTTCAACTGTAAAATGAGGGAAGGCTCTGTCTCGTCCGGTTGCGAGACGCCTTCCTCCTCAGAGGGGCTATCAGACTCCTTGAGCTCTATGGAAGACCGCGGGGACGATTCGTTTCTCACAAAGTTTACCTTCGCGACAAACATAGGAGTAACGATCTTACCGCCTTTCTTCTGGTTGATTACAATCTCCTTCTTCTTCTCCTCGTTGATGCGAACAACGCGCGGTGGCTTCACCTTTGGATTGACCGACTCAGAGAATAGCTTTGTAGAATGGTGCGCCATGTCTACCAACGTTACATTCATCTGAAATTCCACCAAGCGAATAAACTTGGCAAGCTTTTTGCATTCGGTGCGAAGGGCGGCTCGCTCCATAAATGTCATTTTATGGTCAGCAACAATGCTGTTGTGTTCGAGAAACTCGTCCAAAACTTGGTCGCACGCATCGCGAACGACCTGCCTCGACTCGTCCGAGAACTGAATTATTGTCGCTTGAAGCCGCTCCCGATGGAACTTTTGCGCCTCTCGGAATCCGTCAACAGTATAAGTAGCCTCTTTGTCCACGTACAACAGGCGAGTGCTTCCGATGCCGATACACATCTCCCTGATGCGTAGCAAAGAGGTTCTTAGCCTCGCGTTGAGGATGAACAGCTGCTTTTCGAGAACCTCAGACGCGATCTTGCGTTTCCCGCCTCGCACGTTCCGTTTCCACATGGTGAAGTTCTTCCATATCCTGAATTTGGCAAAGAACGTAATGCTTTTCATTTTGGTGAAAACCCTGTACTCATGCTCCCACAGATCCATCGGAGTAAACTCTGCTTGCGAGTTTGTAAAATGTGTGACTCCTTCCCTGCTCATCGTAAAATAGTCCCGCGGGTCAATTTCGCTGTGTTCAACCACGTGGAGCTCATATACGCTGTTAAAAGCGGCTTTGGGCTCTAAATAAAAAAAGCAGCCTTGCTCGAATGCCATTACCTGATCCTGGCTCAGCTCCAGACACCGCAGGAACGAGCATTCTTCCAACAGTTGCGCGGCCGCCCTAAGCGACTTGGCGCTGCCTCGCACTCCGTTGGACGGTGACGCCGCTGGAGCTTGCTTGCACTCTTCCATCTCCAGTGCCGTTTCGGTCTCTGCACGCACATCTCCCGGCGCATTTCCGCCCGCGAGGCTCTCCAGCTTGGTCTTCTTCTTCATCTTCATTCCTAAACCAAGCGCCGGCGACGACTGCGTGGTTTTTGCATGTTTGCTTCTCACCAGCCCCTGTGCAAACTGTTGTTGTTGTTGTTGTTGCTGCTGCTGCTGCTGATGTGGAGATTCAACTCGTCTCTTGATGGGGGAGAGAGATTCTCGAGAGCCCCTCGGCACTAGTACAGCCTGCGAGTTTGGAGTTTGCCCGGTGCTCAGCTGACCTGCGCCGCCGTACAGACGATTCGCAAGCCGCGACCGGGGCGTGTCCTTGCCACCGGCCTTGCCATTGTCGCCCATGTCTGCTTGCCCTTTCTTTAGCAATTAGCCTCACTTGTGCCCGTCGTCTCTTTCGCTTTGTTCCCCTTCCACCCCGCTGACTCTTTTCCCTGCGTTCAATAGCTCCTTTCGCTCTCTGTTCCGAGCCCGAGCTGAGTGAGTCTCTTGATGATGATGTGTCCTTCTCCTTCTCCTCCTCCTTCTGTTGCTGTTGCTGTGATTTTGACAGGTGCCTTGGCGAGCAAACACAAGACCACCACTCTTTGACTCTCCACAACTCTTTGACTCGCCAAGTCGCCGAGTCGCCGAGTCGCCGAGTCGTAGGCTGCGCACGCGTTGTGAATGTACAAACGTATATATACTCTCACGCGATTGCCGGATGCCCACGGATGCCCACGGTCACTGTCTGGCGCTAACGTTCTCGCCAGTACCGGTAATCCCGACCCTTCTCTGATGAGTCAGATGCTCAATGATGGATGTAGAATGTGTAGAATGCAGAATGTAGAATGTTGAATTGGTCTGCTAGAGTCGAGACGCTGTTGGGGTGAAGAGGGTGAAGGAAGGAATCGAGTCAGACTCTCTACATTCTATACATTCTGCATTTTACATGCGGAAAGCGGGAATGAAATGGCGAATGAATTGAATGAATTGAAGTGCACTTACCTTGTCAAACACGATTCGAGCGGCAGCTGTCCATCTGTCTGTCTGTGTTTCCTCCCGTCTTTCGTCTTTCGTCTTTCGCGTCTCGTCTCGTCTCTCGTCTTCTCGCGCGCGGTGGGCTTCGAGCTATCTATACAACTTGCATACAAATGACAAGGACTTGGTATTGAACGCATTGCAAAATCAGCAAAATGCAATTGATTGTATTACTGTGAGTGATTTTTTTTTGTGGTGCGTTCCGTTCCCCTCTGACGGTTACCAGGTCCCACCAGTATCTGCTAAGACCCCAGCTCCTAAGCGCGGCTCGCGAACCGGGTTCTTCGCGGCTCGTTCGGGTTCCGCAGGTGGAGACTGCGTGGCGTGGCGGGCCGGCGCTGGGTTCCTGGCCGGCTCTTCCCCGCAATCGCCGGGTTCCCCACTCTTGCCGTTGGAACCGCTGTGCGAGTCATTGTATTGCATTCGTTGCGAGAACCTCACTCTCCCGGTTCTTCTTCCAACGTCACTTTTTCCCAGTGGTAACGGTCACCCAGCGAAATTGTTAACGAATCCAAGCACTTGGTGTTAAGAGCATCGGTAGAGGAGCAAGAAGCGCCAACGGTCATCCAGGGAACGAAGGGAACGAAAAGTGTTCGCGAATAGGAGAGAATGTGGTTTATTCTTCGCGAATTAAATCGGGATTTTTGCAATTTTTTGCAAGCATTTTTAGATCCGATTGGATTCACGTTTTTCGAAGTATTAGTTCACAGTCAAAATTGAAAGTTTCATTCTTTCATTCATTCTTTCTTTCGGACAACTTAAAAATTAACTAACTTGTGATACTCGAGTACTTGAGTACATACGTATGCAACTTGGCAAGTAGGGTGCGACATAGCTGGCAGGGTAGAGTGAGATCCGAGTGCAGAGTGTGTAGTAAGTGGCGGTGGGCCAAGTCCAAACAGCAAAAGATGTCTGGAGATCTGTGCGAGCGAGTGCAGAAAGTTGTGTCCTCCACAGCAGGTATATTTTGTGGACAAAGCTTTGTAATCAGAGGGCAAAAGTACAGAGTGCTGCAGCTACTGGCCGAGGGCGGGTTCGGGAATGTGTATCTTGTGCATGGGAATCCGTCGGGGGCGAGGTCAGGGAGCAAGCAATATGCTGTGAAGAAGATGTTGGCGCAGACTTCCGAGCAGCTGAAGGACGCCAAATGGGAGATCAAGGTGCACCAGACGGTCGGCAACGAGAATGTCAATTTGATGCCTCTGCTATCGGCGGACATTGTCAGAGTTAGTGCATCCAGACACGAGGTGTTCCTAGTGTACCCGCTCATGAGCGGCGGGACCTTGGCTGAGGCTCTCACAGCCAAAGCCCGGGCTCGCCAAGAGTTCCCTGAGAAGCAGGCGTTGCGGTACTTTTTGCAGGTAGCCAACGGGCTTCTGGAGTTTCACAACCAGTCCCCGCCGCTCGCACATCGAGACATCAAGCCACATAACGTTTTGATGGATGACAACGATAACGCCGTGTTGACTGACTTTGGGAGCACGACTTTGGCTCGAGCTGATATCGACACCAGAACAGCTCGCTTGGAGCTGCAGGAGCGCGCAGCAAAATATTCCTCGATGGCGTACCGCGCACCAGAGTTGTGGGAGCCACTCGAAGGGAAGCAGGTCGACGAGCGAAGCGATGTTTGGAGCATGGGTTGCCTCTTGTTTTCAATGTTGTTCGGGCAGGGATATTCGCCGTTTGAGTGCAGTTTCTCGAGCAACGCTTCTCGTCGCGAGGCATTGGACCCTTTTGGAGCAGGGAGCTACAACTCCGGGGGACACGCATCTTCCGGTGCCGTTGCTTCAGTGGCGAATGTTCGAGACTGCACCTATCTTGCAGTTATTGGGACTGTACCCATGCCTCCCACGCACTCTCGGTCGCAGAAAATGATCGACCTGATGTTATGCATGCTGGAGAAAGACCCCACAAAGCGGCCCACGCTAACCGCTGTGATTTCCAGAGCCACGGCAATCGAAGGCGGAGAGAGTGGCGTTGCTGTATTTTAATTATTATCCACGAAGTTGTGTTGGCTGCTGTTGGTCTTGATCAATGTCAAAGGCTGCTTCTGTACGTGGCGCCACAACCTTTTGAATGAATGCATGCTTTGCACATTAAAAAAAAAGAACAGGTGGGGAAGGGAGGAAACCAAAGAATGAGCAAATTTTAATTTTTTCCCTAACGGTTCGCCGTGTGAGATACTGATTGATACTGATACAAGAGCAACATTTTCTATTTTGTTTTACCTCAGCAGGGAATCTCCATCTGCAAATCTTGCACTTCGTATGTTGCACCGGAGCTGAGAGGATGGCTATAGAGCACGGTGCCTGAGACAGTCATGGTTGTCTTGGAGTAAGTTATGCACTCTGCTACTATCGCCGAAGATGTGACCGCAAGTAAAGCTGAAGGCGTGAACACGGATTTCACATCAATAGGGAAGTCCACGACCTCCTTCGCAGGGAGGGTCACCGGAGTGTCGGAAAGCAGCTCAACAGAAATTGGGCCCCGAGTCAAGAGCAGGTCCACCTTCTCTATCTCGATGGCCAGATAGTTGGTGTTTGTTACTTGTGGCGTGAGTTTGCCTTCCAGCTTAATTCCAAACCCAGACCCGGAGCTTGAGTACGACTCCAGCTCGAATGTTTCCGAGGAAACGGTGCCCATGGTCACGTCCACGTCCCTTGGCGCGATGAAAAATGCAGTCAGGCCTCCAGCCAGACCGAGTAAGCCCACCACTCCGAGCGCTATCCAACCTTTCTTGGACATGCACGGCTTCGACTCGTACTCGAGCTCTTCCCCTGTGGGCACCGCCACGGCAACTTTCACATCGCCCATCTTGTAAGCGCCAATCTGCCCTCGATGCTCTCCTGCTTCCCCTGCTTTGCCCAAGTTCTCGAGTACTATTGTCCGCTTCTCTGCTTCTCTGCTTTCCGCTCTGACCAACACTGACCAACACTGACCCACATTGACTTGTCTTCTTCTCCCATGTGCTTTTCACAATCAAGCTATAAACGCTACGTCTACTGCTCAGATAGTGCTATGATTAAAGCAATAATGCACACATTCACAGTTCAGCTTTTCAACTCGACAAAACCACAAGAAATCACAACTCTGCTTGACGATGCTTGACGAAAGACTACTGTTCTTGAGAGTTGACATTGAACTACAGACGGGGCACCGACACCGAGTTCATTCACAGCCACGTGAGTTTTAGTTCAAAGTGGCCATCTCGTCCGATCCAAAAGTGATATCTTCGAACAGCTGTGACTTCTTGATTTACAGTAAGGGTTTGCCAAGGCTTTGCCAATCACGATTGGAGGTGTGCGCCATGGTTTTGCCTAATTAAGCTGTTTTGACGCCTGAGGTGTGCGAGATTGGTGTTCTGATCTCGTTTTCTTGGATCACTTTGTTGTTCATTTGAGATTGTTGATGAAGATCAAGGGGGAACTTATCATCATCATCATCATCAATCAGTTTTGACTGTGACCAAGAGAAGAGACTGTGTACTGAGTACCGGTACAAAAGTTGAAAAGGAATTCAGAGTCGATAGTCGTGAGGTTTTCTCAATCAAGAGCCTTTGGTTTGCAGCAGGTTGGATAGGTTTTGCTTTGAAAGCCACTCACGGACTGACTCGCTTCGACGCTGTGAGGTTACGCGAGTGAGCACGAGTAAAAGAAAGAAAAGAGAAAACAAAAAATGGAAGGTTTAACTTTCAAGCAACGGCTTCCACCTCACCCTCGCAATCGTACTGATCGCGAAGGCTGAAGGTTGGCACAGTAATGTGTTTCGCAGCGCCGCTGATGATCTCAGCGATGCGCTCGACAAACTGCTGGGCTAGGTCGACCTTGCCATCAAAAAGAGCATCCTGAATGCCCGGGTACACCTGTGCTGCGTAGCCGAGGTAGAAGCCTGGGCTCTGCAGCACATGCTTGAACCACTTGCGTCGATAGAGCCCCTCCTCGGCAAGAAATGTGCGCTCCAGAGTTCCAAGGATGCGGTTCGTGCAAGCTACCGGGAGGTGCGTCATAACCTTGGTGGCGAAAGTGTCGGCTGTCTCCTGAAACGTCTTAATGGCCTCTTTCATAGGAGTCAGATCCAGCGAGTGTTCGATTTTTTCGAGCTCCCCAACATACTCTTCCAGAGCTGCACCTAGGTCCACAGGGTTGATTGGCACGAGATCGGAGTCGGCGAGGTCGAGCGTGATAAGCGATATCAGCTTGGCAAGACTGGTGTGGATCTTGTACTCGGGGTCCACTTGAGTCTCGATGTAGGTGTACGAGTCATAGATGCTGTGATAAACACCGTAAGGGTGGCCTTCAGGGGGCCCAAAGGAGAGGTCCAAAGAAGGGATTCCCAGGTGATGCAAGAAGGCCGTGTAGTCTGAGCCACTGCCCAGAGTGTTTACATGCTTGTTCCAAGAATCCGCGATGGACTTTCCGGTGGTAGGATCAGTGACCTTGCTTGCGGCTTTGCCAATAATACGGGCCAAAGAAGGGCTGGCTCCGGCGCCAAAGTGAGTTCCACTAACCCCCACGTCAGTGTTGAGCAAAGCAACTGCGTTCTTCAAGACAGTCTTGCTAAATTCCTCGGCGTATCCGGTAGAGCCAATCAGGCCGTACTCCTCACCGCTCCAAGAACCGAAGATGATTGTGCGTTTTGGCTTCCAGCCCTTCTGCACCAACTGGCCGAGCCCCCTAGCCACCTCAAGCATCACAGTGCTTCCAGAATTTGGGTCCGCTGCGCCAAATACCCAGGCATCGCGATGGTTGGACAAACTAATTTTCCAAAAGCGCGTCAGTCATATGACAAAATAGCAAGAGATGCATCGCGGTCAACTTACATGACAGGGGTGTCAATCTCGCCTTTAATAGTGGTGATGACATTCCAGATTTTGGTAGTTGTGAAGGTGTTGTTCACATCGAGACGGACATTTCCTGCAGAAGGGCCAAAGTGATACTCGAGCTGGTCAGTGAGACCACCTTCCCAGTCATGCGGTACCTTTTCTCCACCCAGAGAGCGCAGCAATGGGATGGCGTCGCCGTAAGACAATGGAAGGATTGGGATTTGCGGAATCATTTCCTCGGTTTTGTATCCGCATAGCTCCTCAACATTTGGTCGCCCTGGGTCGCCGTCGCACAGGGTGTCGAACTGGGCGCTGCCGCGCTGAATGGAGTCTGCAGGACGCCATGCTCCATTAGGATATACGTCACCAACACTGTACCCATCGTCTGCAGGGTCCGAGTAGATGAGAACTCCCGCAGCGCCGTTGTTTTGAGCATTCATAACCTTGAGCCCACGGAAGCATTGGCCGTAGCGGACAATAACCATTTTCCCGTCCACGCTGACTCCATGCTTCTTCAGGGTGTCAAAGTCTTGCGGACGGCCATAGTTGGCGTAGACGAGAGGAGCGTCGGCGCTACCGGTGGCGCCGTACGCAAGGAAGGACATGTTCCTCCATGCCGTTCCCGAGGTAGGGTCCATTTCGAGCTCAGCCTCGATGAGGGGGGCCTGATAGACCAGCTTTCCATCTCCGTCGGACATTGACAGGCTGCGCGACACCGGGTAATTCAAGAATGCATCCATCTCGTGAATCACCGAATGCTCCAAGCCAAATGACTTCATCATACTCTGGGTAAACTTGGCCATTTGCAGGTCGCCATGAGTGCCAGCCATGTGTGGCTCGGAGGCATAAAACCTCAAGTTGTCCTTCGCATGACGCTCGTTCGGCGCGTTCATCACGACCTCTTCCAACGCCTGCCGGCGGGTTTCTTCCTCGGCGCTCACGCTCGAGGAAAGCTTGCGTCCAGCCGCCTCGCCCGGCGTAAACTTGTATCCATGGTGGCCTACGCACGCGTCTGTGCTCGACCAGCACCACGCAAGCGCAAGCACTGCCAACTGGCACTTCATCTTCTCTCACCGCCTCTTGCACCTTGACGCCTTCGCTCGCTGTCCGCGTTTCCCGACTAACCTAACAAGTTCAGGGTCTGCTTGCCTTCCAAGTGTGCTGCCAACATCTGCCAACTCTCTAAGTTTAGAACTTGAAATTAATTATTCTAACAGTAAATTCTAATTTCGATCTCAGTACTGTACTGAGTAGACTGTGAAACACAGAGCACCAGATCTACCAGATCTGGCCCAGCTATCTTTCCATCTCATCTTGCTTATCCATCTCTCTATCTCTCTGTTCTGGCAGTTCTGGCCGATGGCCCACTCGTTTCATATCTTTTGGTGCGCACTGGGAAAGATAGCCACTAGCTTAGAGCAAGCTTAGTTACAGTGGTGGCTTGGTGTTCGTTCGCCATTGCACTACTGCGCTGTCTGTGCAAGCTGGCAAGGCCGACGAGATCCGCCATGCAAAAATTGGAGTCTACGGCGCTTGAAAATGTCGCAATGTCGCCGATGCTGGCCTGCTGGCTGCGAGCGGAAGCAACGCGGTGAGCTTTGCGCGCATTTTCGACTTGTCGTAGGATTTAGACTTTTGTGTTTGCGCGTTTCTGGGATGATAATGGCGGGAGTGATGACGCCCTACCGCAGAGTTAAGCAGCTCGCATACTAACTCACGCTCCACCGATACTAGCTAGTAAATGTAGATGGATGCTGCTCGAGTACAGCACAAATCACAGTAAGAGCTAAAAAACGAAAAATATGCAAGGAAAGAAGATCCAAAAAGGAGAAAGTGCACGAGTACTCCGGTATTTACTTGCTGATAGTAATTTTTCAGGTTCTGAAGTGTGTTGGCGCGAGGCGATATTTACTTGAAGTGGTAGATTGCAGGTGGGACGTTGAATGGGTTCTCGTCATCGTCTTCCGCGGAAACCTTAAGAGCAACATAGGACTGGCCGGTAGAGATGGCGTCCTCGCCGTAAACCTCATCCGTCACATCTTCCAGCAATTGGCTGAGTCTGTCCTGGTACAATTGCTTCAGGTCTTTCTTCCATGCGGACTTTTCGTAGATGAACTTGGAATGCCCCTGGCTGCCCACCCGCTCAGCGCTGGCATGGTAAATCACAGTGCAGTTGAGCCCGGTTTCCTCCTTGAAAGCCTCCAAAAAGTCCCCGACAGTAAGGGACCCGCGCTTAATGTTGGTTTTGTCCCACTTCGTGAAGCCCGGTGGCTTGCACTTCACTTCGCTCATCTCGATCGGATCATACTCGTCCTTGGCCTTCGAAGGAGGGCTTGGTTCAGAAAAGAAGTAGCCATTAATCCCAAGCGAGTTGGAGGAGTCTTTGTATGCCTCAATGGTTTTGCCAGGCTGAAACGCCTTGAGCATCTCGATCATGACAAGCCCGGTCACAGCTGCGGTGGTGGTTGCAATTGCGGGAATAATCTTACCAGCAATCATCTTGGTTTGATGCCGGGAAGCTGATTTCAGACGGTAGTTGGAAGCGCGAAGATTGCTCGCAGCAGTGATAAAGTCGATGTGAAAGTTCCAGTCCGCATCCTTCTCGAATTCGGCGGCCTCGACCTGGACGTCTTGAAGGTCCCCTTTCATGCTCTCCAGCTCGGCGAGGAGGTCTTTGAATCGACGAATGGTGTCGTCGTCGTCGACCTCCATCTTGTCCTCGTTCTTCTCATCGTCTTCGCCGCCGCCAGACATGTCTACCTTCTCACGGACCAAAGGTGGAGGTGTAAGCTTGTTAATGATGGCAGACACATGGGATGGTGAGCGCCAAAAGTGGCTGTCGGGGAGTGGCTGGTCCGCTGGCTGCAAGCCATAGTTGACCGCAAAGAGATTTGCAGTGGAAATGACAAAGTTAATATGGTCCGGGTTGTTCGAGTCGAATTTGGCAGCCTGTGGAAAGCGCTTCGTGCCAGACCAAAACAGGTTTCCTGCGTTGTCCACGCTGTCTTCAGGGTAGGTGTCTATAAGAGACTGGATGTTGTCTCTGAAGAGGCGGTGGAAGAGAATGAAAGCTTCCTTCACACACTCTGCGAAGCAGTTATCCGGGCTCTTGGCTTGCTTGAGCAACTTGATAATGTCCTCTACAGGCTGCATTTCGGTAGTGACCGCGGAGATGAGCTTGCCGCGAGTTGACTGCTCCAATGTCTTCTTGCGGATCTCGTCCAGCCACTCATCAGGGTTCTCGCTGAACTGGTGCGCTTGGAGGGCAGTGGTGCTGAACAGGTCCGTGAAGCGAGCCCGCGCCCACTCGATGCAGTGCTCAATCTGCGACGGGAAGTTGCGCAAGGTGCACATGGGGATCGCGTCAGCACCGTCGTCGTCTTTAGGACCATCTGCGTAACTCTGTGTCAAGTGCGGCAGAATGACCTGCACGTTGCACTTTGTGCCAAGCGTTCCGCTCTCCATGAGAGGCTTTTCGTAAAACACACACTGGCTGTCAACATAAAGCCGCGCCTTGACGTTGTCCAGGGCGTTGAGCACCAGGTCCAACCCTTCCCAGAACTTGGTGTTGAAGACATTCTCGGTGGAAGGGCCGACAAACTGCTGCAGAGCTTCCACATTGATTTCTGGGTTCATTTCCAGCACCGCCTTGCCAGCTGCCGCAGACTTTGGCTGGCCCACGTTGTGCTCGCGAAACAAGAATTGGCGCGAGAGATTTGAGACCTCGATGGTGTCGTTGTCGGTGACTACTAGAGACCCTTCCGAGGAGCACGCAACCCCAAGAAGAGCGCAGTTCTTGAGCAGCTCGCAGCCCAAGGCCCCGCAGCCCACCATGAAGATCCGCTTCTCCAGCAAAGACTCTTGGAATTTGCGCCCGAAGATTGCGATGAGGTCGTCGTACCTGGAGCCGATAGGTTTGCGGTCCTCGTTAGACACCTTGAAGACTCCCTCAGCGTCTTTGTCCACAAACATCTCAGGGAGCACCTCAAAACAGTCGATGTGGAGCCACTGGTTGAGCGGGGTGAACTTGCCCGTCATCTTGACAACTTCCTGCGCAACGATTCCGCCAAAGAAGGCGCACATCGGCTGGAACTCGCACTCGGCGACCTGGGCGACCATTTTCACAACCGACTCGTCGACCTCTTCGAGCGCAAGGTGCTTCGGGTGACCGTCCGCGTCGCCGCCATAGGCGCTGGCCTTCTTCTGCTCGGAGTTCCATTCCAGCGCCAGCTTGATCACCTGCTCGATGTGTTCCTCGTTGTTCGCTTGCGGCATTTTGCCATCGTTCTTCTCTTGGAAGCTCCACACGCCTTGCAGTGCCACATGCAGCTGCTCCGCACGGCCAAACTTGGCACCATCTGTGAACAACAGAGAGTAGTCTCCGGGCGTCACCGGCTGTTCCAGGCATGTGGCCAGAGAGCGAAAATGCACCTTCTCCGGCACCTTGACCTGGTTGAACATGCCGCCGCCGCCCTCGTACTTTGGCAGAGTCGTGGCTGTGTGCACTACCACGCGGAGCGAGTAAGCATCGAACACCTCCTTCGTCTTGCCGGTCTTGGGGTCCGTTTTCTTCTGCGTGACGTGGTGCGCTCGAAAAGGTCCTTTGCCATTCAGCACCTTGCCCAATTCCCCTTGCACTTCGTCGAATTGTACCCAGCCTTCATGATCCGTATCCTCCAGATTGTGCCGTTTCCCATCCGGCGGTGGGATCAAGTGCGCGATGAGCTCATTCTCGGCTTTGCCTCCGTTCGTGTCAATGCCATCGAGTATTCTCGAAACAGGCTGCTCGCCATTGCGATCTCGAATGGCAAACTCATCGCCCAGATCCACGAACGCGTACCCGCACAGTCCTGCCACGCCAGTCATGAAGAACCCCACATTGCAGCTGCGGCACATATCATTCCACCGCAGCGCCTGCTCCCGGGACGCGCCGCACACCACCATCGCCGTATGCGCTCGCACGACATCGCGCGAAATTTCTCCTTTGTGGGCTTTCACTTCCACCAGTCTATTCAGCGACGACAGTTGCGGAACGCATGCGTCCGCGCGTGTTTTCGCGCCCACGTCCGATTCGCGCAGGAAGAAGTTGCACCCCAGGTCCCGTGCGCGCACCACCGCGTCGTCCGCCACTGTTACCGAACCCGGCCCGGCGAGGACCAAGTTCTTCGCCGTCTCAATGCCCACGCCGCCGAGACCGACCACCAGCACCTTCATCTTGACCAGCTTGGCCATCGCCTCCATGCCGTACGCGCCCAGCTGCCGGCTGTACAGGTTCATGGAGTGCGCGTCCAGGGTGTCCTCGCTGCCCTTCTGAGGGTCCGCGCTCTTTTTAACGCTCGCCATTTTCCTCCTCTTTCTTTCTCTCTTTCTTTCTTTCTTTCTTGCAATCCCGTGTCCCTTGTCCTCTCGCTCGCCTTCTGCTCAGGGGAAAGGGTAATAGGGTGTGTAGGGTGTATAGGGTGTACGCGCAGAGGACCGGTGTACGCGGACGTTTGTTTTCCTATTTGTGTTTTCGTGTGAGAGGGAGAGTGGGCAATTAATTGTTGGGGATTTTAGGCGGCTTTTTTTGGATAATTTCTGTTGAATTTGGGTTGGATTTTCCAGCTGAGGGTTCGCTACGCTTTCGAATAAGGTGGACCAGCTCAGGCACCGGCAAGAGGCATCCTAGGATTTTATATGATGATGCGGTAATGGAGGACTAGTGAGGACTCTTGAGCGGAGGTGGTATGTGGCGGTAGAGGTGGCGTACTGGGATCTTCTTCCCGAAACAGCGAGGTGCGTGGTCATAGCATGTTTTAATAGTGGTTATGAGAAAGAATAAGAGGTACATTAAGTTTTGGGCAGGATGGTCGTAGGCGACTGATTTCCAGCTTGGAGTTTTCGTTTGATATCGCTTAGTTAGGTAATTCGTTAAGAATAGTGTGCAGTTGGGGGGTTTGGGATTTTAAAGTACGTGGGGGAGAATTGAACAGAGTTATACAGAGATGGTATAAAAAGGCCTTAAAAGGGTATGACGTAATGATGATCAAAACCTGGAAGGGTACCCACCGAGGTGGCGTCATGCGTAGGAGAGTGGGATAGACTGGGGTAGGCTGGGAGTAGTGGGAAGACTGGGGTAGACTGGGAATAGACTGGGTATAGTGGGAAATTCCAAGAACGATCTCCGATTTTGGGTTTCGCAATTATGTTCACGAGCTCGTGAACTGTTCTTCGGTGTTTGGCGAGCTGCGGGGGTTTGTGCTTTGCGATGTGCTGCGAGTGAAAATCATACCAAGGCAGATCTGACACGTGCCCTGGTTTTCCAAATTCTGATTTCTGAATTCTGTCTGGTTGAGAGACATGTGACTCGTTTTGTATTACAAACAAGAGAAGGCAGAAGGTCACTTTAAGGATACTGTACTGTGTACTGACTGCGAGTACCGGTACTGTATTCGTTTCACGGCAACGTGCGCACTTTACCTTGGGTTTCGCTCTGTGGTCTCCTGGATTTCAACGTGTGTCTCGGCCGACATTTGAGTCAGAAAGTAAATGAGTTTGGGGCACGAAATCTGGACTGAAAGCGCTGGCAGTACCGTCGCATTAGCCGGCCTTGAGCTTGAGAAG
Source organism: Parietichytrium sp. I65-24A (assembly GCA_012862575.1). Classification (NCBI taxonomy): domain Eukaryota; class Bigyra; order Thraustochytrida; family Thraustochytriidae; genus Parietichytrium; species Parietichytrium sp. I65-24A. Next base: position 89,334 of record BLSF01000066.1, read on the forward strand.
CAAGCGTCACAGCGCAGGGCATTGACAACATTGACGTGGATGATTACAGTGGACTAGTACACAACTTTCCCTCCAAAACTTCCCAGCAGGGACACAGCTAGCTGTTGACGTTCCAGAAAGTGACAATACACAAAAAGCCGAAACACACCAATGAAGGCGGATACGAGTCAGTGGAAACTTGACAATTAAGCTTAATAAGATTGAAAGGGAGGCAAGAGGGACCGTGAGTCCGATGATCCCCTTTCGTCTCGGTCCCCCGTTCCCAGATCTCCTGAATGCGCATCAGATCGCCACAATAAAATGCGCTAAAATAATGACCCTAATCTTCTCTTCATGAACATCGCCGATTGCAAAGATTTTAAACAAGCAGTAAAGGACTCGTTTGCGACTGCCGCGTTTACCTTTGTTCGCAACCGAGATGGTAGACGGGCTCAGCGACAAGTATTGGGATTCGTGGAAACCGGTGCAAGAAGGAATTCCAGCTTCCTCGAAAATTGTATGTGCTGTGCAACTTGGCAATGTACCCAACAGTTAACACTGGCGTCCCATTCAAGAAATGATGATCATGGTTCATCTCTTTGACTGTATCCTTGGAAGCGAAAAGTCAAACCCAAAAGCAAGTACAGTACCGAGTACCAGCACCTGTATTCATCAATTCATGTCGTGGGAGCCCAACCTCGGACTTGAATTGAACTTGCCAGTCACCTATCTTCATCGCAGCAGGCGCTCAGCATGGCCAAAAAATTTCAAATGTTCGTGTTTGCCCTAGGCTTGATGGCATTCAAAGCTCTCTCGTGCTTTGCAATCAAGTCTATCGGCCAGCTTCCGAGTCGTGAGGACGACCCCGAGTATTTTCAAGCTGATGTGCATTGCTTTGACGAGTCTACATGCATCGCGGTGTACGTCGAGGTGTTCTCGTCGATCACCCATAGAGAAGTGCTCATGAGCTCGTACACCACCGACTTTGGCTTGACCTGGTCCACCCCGATCATTGTCACGACAAACTCAGACTCAGCCAACTCCCCCACCCTGTCTTGCGTTGATTCCGGGAAGCGGAGTTGTACCTTGCTTTGGAAGAAGCGTGACACGAAAGATGTCGTCTCAGCAAAACTCTCTAGTCTTCAAGAATCGTGGGGCCCAGTGAGCGATCTTCCCTTTGAAGGCATCTTCACGGACATTGGGGAAATCAGCATATCTTGCACTCGCTCTCCGCAAGTACACGCTTGCATAGCAGTTGCGGGCTCGGACTCTCCAAAAGGCTCTGTTGTCTTCGCCTATTCTGCGAATGGAGGGCTGTCATGGTCATCCTCGACGACGATTTCGAGCCCTGACCTGACCGGTATTTTCAGCGAGAGTCCATCTATCGCGTGTGCAGTGAATGGCACAGATTGCATTCTCACATTTGCAGGGTATCCCGTCGCCGAAGGAAGTGAGCGACGTCTCATTCTCGCTGCTAGGTTTCTCGACGGCGGATTCCCTTATATTGTCGAGGTGCCGGAGTTCTCGCCCACGGATGATACCAGTCTAGAGGCATACCCGTATATTAGCTGCACTTCATCGCAGCTCTGCGGAATTGGCGCGTACCGTTCGGCAGACGAAGTCACTTTTGCGTCAAGTTTCAATAGCGGAGCCGAATGGAACACGCAGGCGCTAGTGAACGGTACCAGCATCTTGCCTATAGAGGCATCGCGCGGACGTCGTAGGGCGCTGTTTTTTGACTTTTCTCCCCACCAGTCTCCAAAGCCCACAGTTTCTTGCACGCCTTCCCAATCATGTCTCGTAGGTTGGCGTTCGTTTTCAGGGGCGCTATTTTTTTCCTTCCAATGCCCGCAGAACGGCACATCACTCAGCACATGCCCGGAAGACTCGGGCACAATCTATGGCGTTGACGAACCAGCCTTCACAAACGGCATCCAAGTCGACGGGCGCAAACTTTCCAATTCGCCAACAAATGGCCGCTCTCACCGGTCTCTCTTGAGGGCCGAAGACACTTCCAGTTGCTTCCGGCCATCTACTTCTTGCGTCGACATTTCCGATTTGACATCTCCAAAGTCGCGTTGCATGGTGCTCATCCCCTGCGGCACATCAGTCTTCGTCTCGGTTCTCGAGAGGAGAACCGGTTCAGGAACCGTGACCGCCTCCCCGACCTCTCCTCCCAACGGCGCCGAGACGGAAACGCCCAGTCCAAGTCGTGCCCCCAATACGAGAACCGGTTCTCCTACGGCTCTTGCGCACATCTCCATGCACGAAGAACCCTCTTCTCCAGGCGGGTTTGGTGGCAAGCAAGCCGCCGCCGTTGGGGCGTCCGTAGGCATCGCTATGGCAGCCTTACTTGCGCTGGCCTTCGTGCGCGTCAGGAACCGGGCCAAGAACCGGGACGGGTTTGCGGAACCCATCGTCCTTAACTTCACTCCTGACGACGCCAAGTTTAGCTTCGCGAAACAGAACAAGTGCGCGTACACCGAAGGCTCTAAGCGGTTTCGCACGCAGGTTCCTACGCTGGACTTAAGGACGGACGGTAAGCTTCCACCGGACGTGTGAGCGCGCATGCGCGGTCGCTACTCTCTACTCTCTATTCTGTGTATGCTTTTCCAATATATTTTGACGTGAGATCGCTGGATGAGAGAGGATTGTGAGTAGCTTGCAATAGCTTTGTTCAATTAAAAAGTGTTCGAGCAAAGGCTCTTCTCTCGCGAATTCCGAGTCGGTGAAACGGCGCTACGTGGTTGTTGCGGATAAAGAATTACGCCGGGTCGTGAACTTTGGCTGGGGATCAGGCTCTGGTTTTGGGCTTTGGGCTCGGGTAAATTGGGGCTGATTTCAGGTTGGCTGTGGATATTGCGAGATGGGCGATCCGGGTAGAACTGCTTTTGCTGGCGCGTTTGCAAATGTGGCAGAATGCTGTGTGATGCACCCGCTAGACAGCGTCAAGACTCGACAGCATCTTTTGCAGAGCAGCGGCAAAGCCTTGAGGTCAAGCGAGTTGACCATTCGGTTTCAGCTGGTGGAACTTTGGCGGTCAGGTTGCATGTATCGCGGATTGATGCCAGCAGCAGCGATGCAGGCGCCGCGCGGCGCGCTGAAATTCGCAACACAGGCGTTCTTTTCGCCGCAACAGCCCGCTGGGCCGGGCAGCAAACTGGTGCTCGGGCACTTCGCTTCAGCTTGGGCGTCCGGTTTCATGGCCGGGTCAACTGAAGCACTGCTGATCACGCCGTTTGAGCTGGCCAAAGTGCGCCTTCAGGACGCAGGCGCACTGACAAGGTATCGTAACGCCCTTGACCTCGTCATGCAGCTGACTCGGTCTGAGGGCGTGCTGGCTTGGTGGACGGGGCTGTGGCCAACTATGCTACGAAATGGCGTATGGAATGCCGCATATTTCGGCGGAATATATGCTATGCGCGTTGGCCAGGACCCGAAGGAAAGGTGGTGGGTGCTTAGTTTTGCGCAGGGTATGGCTGCGGGCATGATAGGCTCGTGCTTTTCAAATCCCGTGGACGTGTGCAAAAGTCGCATCCAAGTAGCGAACTATCAAGCACAGCCCGGACCATCGAATCAGCCTGGGTTGTGGCACACTTTCCGGCACGTCGTCCAGGAGAGCGGCTTGCGAGGCTTATATCGCGGATTTCCTGCCAAGCTATTGCGTCTTGGGCCAGGCGGCGGCATTCTGCTTGTAGCTTTCGAGACGGGAGGTGCACTGTACGACAATCTATTTTTGTAGCATACCAGGTCGGCTCCAATGTGTAGAATTTCAATTTCGTCTTAAAATTAAAATATAATATCAGCTGTACTCTATCTGTCCCTCTCTGCGATTTGCAATTGTATTTCCCTGCGATGAATCACGGTCAGGACGGTCAGAATGTGAGTCCCATATTATCTCCCTTTTCCTTTTTCCTTGCAATTCAAAGCAAAGAACCTTTCGTTGTTCTCCCGTTTGAATTTTCGCTCCTTTACCATCCACTACCTTGGTTCTAATGCAGAACCCATCACTCCCACAGCACCCGGCGAAACATCCGTGTACGAATATCGCATGTCTAGTAACATATTTAGTACACTGAATGTGCGAAATTAGAAGACAGATGTCTACACGTGCTCTGCATACTTTCGTGTGGGAAAATTATCAGTCAGCAAACCCCAAACTCCTCTCAAGAGTCAAGAGGAAAAGCGTCCTCGCGTACCCCAATCAAGTGAGAAGTTTCAGCAAGTACATACGCACGAGTATGGATCGGAATCGCGACGAAGTAGGTGCCAAAGAAAACACTTTCGTGGACGCGAACGTGCAAGTGGAGAGAGAAGATGTAAAAACTGCCAAGCCCCAACAGCCAAAGCTGCTGCGAAAAGAAGGGATTTCTCAAAATGGAAATGGCGATAATACAAATGCTGATCCCAATTGCGCCGGCGAGGACAGCACACAATGCTCGCTTGACGGAGGAGCCCAAGGATCAGCGAGCACAGATGCACGTGTGGTGAATCAAGAATGTGGTGGTGCTACTTCGAATGTGAATGTGAATGTGAACGGGAATGAGAATGGGAATGAGAATGAGAATGTGGAATCGGGAGATGCTGCTGACGCGAGGGGGCAAATGCAAGTGGAAGAGCAAAGAGCCAACGTTTCAGGGAGCACGGCAAGTACGTCTGGAAGCAGTGGTGGGAAAGGTAGCTCGCAAGAGTCCGGGGCATCCAAGAAGATCAAAAAAGGCAAAAAAGGCAGGGATGTGTTTGATTTGGTCCTGCTGTCGCGCGGGAGCTTGGCCGTAGGATCGCAAGCGTCGCTCACGCCGGGCGATGACGAGGAGTTTGTGAATTTGACGAGCGCCATTGCCGGCTTGCGGAGAAAGGACCTCGTGCACACTTTGGAAACCCATTCCAACAGCGCCTCCCTTGGCGAGTTCGTCAAATGTGTTTTCCGCGGAACGCCTCCGGGCGATCCTTCCAGTCTGAACCGCCGCGTTTTCTTGTATGTCCAGCTTTTCGAGCTGGCCTGTCGCGGGAAGGGTAACAAGCGAGACAGCCTCTTCAACTTTTTGATTACGGAACTGTCCAATCTGCCCATAGGTGTTCTTGGCCAGCTCGTCGAGAGCGCGCTAAATGTCCTGACTGCGGAAAATGCCGTCTTTGGAAACATTGAAGAGACTTGGTCGCCGTTGGAATTTGTTCCATCTATGCTGGTTCGTCTCTTCGAGGTGCCGAAAGGATGTCTGGATCCTGAGAGCAGATGCGAGGAAGATATTTCGTGCATGGATGGAAGGAGCTACGCAACGCACGTTCTAGAGGAGATTTGCACGGCGGATTGGCCGATAGGATCTGAGATTACAGTAGTTTCTAGTTTGCATGACCTCTCCGAACATTTCTCTCCGCAGCTAATGTTGCGAGTGGTAAGCAAGGCGCTGAAGCAAGTGCCCCGGGTCTCGTATGATCTGTTGCCGCGGTTTGCCAATAGCATTTTCCTCCTTCTCACGAGCGCAAGCCAGAGCGCCAAAATCGATACTCAGATCGAGTGTCTGGACGAACTTGTTGAAACAATCGAGTCGCTTGATGAGAGATACATCCCGGAGGAACTCACGCTCAATCTTGCGGAAAAGCGAACGTTACCAGGTTCAACGAATTTTGGTGTCTTGTTCCTTGATCTTCCTTCTGCAAGCATCGACAGGGACTCTTTCAGGGCTCTCTTGCGCGCTGAAGGCAATATCATAAGCAACCTCTCCATCTCCATGGCGAAGAACATGCCTCTCGCACGCGCATTCATAAAGTCTTGTTATCATCTCCGTGGAGGAACCAACAAACTCAGCGTTTTCAGAACGGGCTTGCTCCTTGCTCTGGCCAGGGTCAAGCGATTGGAAAAACACATGATCGATGTGTTTGTATATAGGGCCAAGGTTGCGAGCGCCAGAACGGAAAAGTCCGCCCAGTCCACGTGGCTCTCAGCGTGGAACCGAAAGCTGCAGGAGAGAAAGGTCGTGGAAGATTTTTCTTCCATGGACTGCCTTGGGTCTCACTCGCAGGGATTAGACACCCTCATTCTGGCTTTGGAGCAAACCTGTCAAAAGGGGGGCTGGGATTCGGTGGTTCAAAGTCTTCCAATTCTTGGGGTACAAATGATGGACCACTACAACAAGTACATGCCCAACCAGAGAATCAGTCGAGATATTCTCTCTTGCATGAATGAAGAGGATTCCCAGGCAAGTGCTGATTCTCAAGCTCAGAGTCAAGGCCAAAGCTTCGTAGTGTGTCGGCCGAGGTATTTAAAAGATCTGCTCTCGCCGTTGGATGCTGGAGATCCAAACGCCACAGTCGCGGCGCTAGGGATTGTCGCGCTTGAATCAAGCTTTTCCAATCACAGCATTGTCCAGCGCGAGCTTATTGAGTTTTTCCGGTCACGGACAATAAGTGCAGGTGGTGCTGCCACCGACATGGGAGTTTGCCAAGCATTGCGATTGCTGGCTATTCTTGTTGAGAAAGTTCCCGATCTCTTTCTCAAAGAGATTAACTTCGTCAAGGACCTACTCGCTGACGTGCCTCGACTGGTTCCACGGGTTGCGCATGGCTTACTACAAGCTTTGCAACCTTTGCTAAGCTTGCGCTTGGATCTCTTGGATTTCGCAGTTTTGGTTTTCCGGAAGGCCCTCTTTCAGCGCGATCTGAACCCACGATTAGTGGCTTTGCAAGGTCTTTTGCTGCTACTCCGCTGCACGAACGGTGGAAATAAGGCTGAGCAGCAGATGGATATCATTAATTGCCTTCACCGCTGTTTCTCCCATCAGTACGAGGTTCGCACATCTCTCTACGTTGGACTGGGTGCGTCCATCTCAAGCGCCTCGGTGGACTTGTCTGTCAAACGTGTCGTTTTGGAGACGCTCCTTGGTCACCTGGATAACATTCTTTTGAATCCTCTCGAGATCAAAGTTCGCGAGGATTTATACGGCAGTAGCAGCAGTCAGCAAACTCCAGAAGACGAAGATGCGTTGGACTCTGGTTTCGAAGTAGAGGAGGCGCAATCTAGCGATGATCGTGACGCATTCCCTCTCCAGTTGCGTTCCAAGTGCTGTGACAGAATTACAGGAGACATTGTTGATCCGGTGCATGTTATCTTGCTCAGTTTGGCCAGCATCGCTCAGAATCATGCTGAGGTGCCGCCGTCATTCTGCCATGCTGCTAAGGCCACTTTGTTGCGCCTCGGTGGTCAACTCGCAGTTGTGCGGCCTGACGAAGCCGTTGCAAAGATCAGAACTCAAGCGGAAATGAAACTTGGGGTTTTCGTGTGCGAGGCGATTCTTTCATACAGATTTGATGATCGGGTGTGGGCACTCCAATGCGCGCTGATGGAGGGTTTTAATAAGCTTGGGCTTTCTGGCACTCTGGAAAACACCCTGAAAGGAAAGCCCACCCCAAAGAAGAAGAAGAAGTCACATGCTGCCGCAGAGTCCCCACAAGGAGAAGACATTGGCGCTGAAGATGAGTCAGAGGCGGGTGACTGTCCAAGCGCACCGCAAGGGGTACCGAGCGCACTAACCCTGGAGGTACTGACAAGGGTTCTGCCTCGGAAGCATCTTCCGCTCAACGTCAAGCGTTTTTACGCCCATTGCCTTGCCGTTGAGCTCGCAGATAGTCGTGAGACTCGCAAAACGCCTTTCACGTCTGCGCAGACGAGGGTTGCAGGAAGTGATTGCAGATCCTGTGTTGAAATGTCCGAGCTCAGTGTTTTGAAGACGTGCTGTGACATCGAGGTGACCTTGATCTCAATCGGGAAATATTTGTTGGAAGAGATTTTAAGTTTTTGTGCGGACGGAGCACGGGTTCTTGTCGGCAGCCTCCTGAAAAGTTTCTTGGAGTGCCTGAAGATCGCTCAAGAGAATGACAACCTGGTGCTTTTTATAAGTTGTCTGAACCCTGCCGGGGTTGCAAAGGTGGTCAAACCCAGTGCTGATACACAGAGCGCAACCGAGACCGGTAGGCAAATGGAGGACGAAGAGGTCTGTGAAGGTGCGATCGAAGAGTTACAGAACTTGATGTGGAGCCGAGTCTACAGGAGTATGTCAAAGCTTAGAAATCCTGAGTGGAGCGACATAGGGATAGTTTTTCAGATCATGCATTTATTGGTACCGTTTAGCTCAGAGCCCGGTCTACGTGCAAAGCAAGCATCTCGGGCCATTCAAAATGCCGACATCCGTGGAAATTCCAAGTGCCAGGAGGCCCTGCTGGCCTGGTATTTTTCTACTCAGCAGTTGGGCTCCAGCAACCGGCATCGTCTACACGGAGAGAAAGGCGCCGCAGATCGATTGCGTGAGGCATTGGGGAAGCGCGAAACGGATGAAGATGAGAGCATGGAGGACGATGCAGAGGAAGATGGCTCAGAGAACGGCGGGAACAATGGGGAGGAGGTGGAGGACGACGAGAATGAGGACCGGGAAGATGCTGCTCAAGTTGACGATCTGAATGATGGCGAGGTTTCCGGTAGCAAGAAGAAAAAGAAGAGCTTAAAGTCGTGGAAGCTCTTGGAGCATCAGAAGAACTTGCAGGTCGTGGTACATTGTATCTGTGGGTCGCTGAATAGGACACTGGATGAGTGCGAATGGGCAGCTACACAGATGCGTGAAGATCCCTTGCCAAGCATGTCTTCGACATTCGCATCTGTGAAGAAAGCAAAGTGTTTGGACCAAGCGAAGGCAGTGAGAACAGATCAAGAGCGCATGCTGTACTCGAAATTGAATGAAAGTGTGCAAATTTGTACTACTCTTCTGGAATCTGCGCAAGTGTCTGAACGGTCCGACGAACTTGTGTATAAAGTGCTCATGAAGCACTACAAGCTTGTTGCTGCACATCTCAAGGTCTTGGCAGGTCTGAAGATTCGCACGATCACAAAGCACTTGCGGCAACTAGTGAAGAACACAAAACGGCAAACTAAGTCCCTCTACGACATTCTTGGTTCCGAGTCATCAAATAGCAAGCCAAATGTAAGCCAAGCAGGGCAAACCAGCAGAGAAGCGAAGCTCATTCCCAATTTGATTTTCCAAATCGAACAGTACGAGGTTCTGCTGATCAAACTCTCCAAGCTAACTAGCGCTAACGATGATGCAGAGCCGCTAGCCAGCTATGTCTGCCCTTCTTTAAACCGAGACTTCAAACTGAAGAGCGTCCCAGCCGGGAAGAGCAAACGCCGCCGGGATGAAGACGAGGACTAAATTGTTGAAGCAGCGCTCTTGCTCTGTTGGACCGAGACGATCGAGGTAAGAGGCTTGTGGCGATTTCGGGCAAGCGACGATGGTAACTTATTCACAATAACTAAAAAAAGAAAAAAATAAATAAAAGAAACAAAGAATCGAAATGAAGACAGAAATTGCGTTATTCATTGACAGGTCAGTCTCGGTGGTATACTGAGCGGTTGTAAGAGAGTAGGAATTATACGGGCACTAATATCATGGTCAGAGTTGTCAGGCGTGTCTGTGGTGCTTCACAGCATTTGGGATGCGAGTCTGGTCTAGGTCACCATAATTAACAGAAACAGAGTTTTGGGAATTGGTGCTTTGAAAGTCTTGGAAAGAGCGCTTGTGTGAAGGGCTGAACCACTCATCCACGCTCAGACCCATGATGGTGGATGCTGGCGACACTGGGGACAGAGGAGGGGACTCCGCTCCAAACCTCTGTCCTTGGCTATATCGCAGTGCGGAGCGCGAGTTTCTCATGGGGCCAGGGGAGTTTGCGCCGTTCACGGGGCTGCACAGCCTTTGTATAGTGTGGTTGCCAAGGCTGCTCGTGTCGATACTTCGCGGCATTCGAGAACCCGACAAGTTCGGCTGGAAGTTCCGGAGCTGGAGGTCCATCTTGATGGGCTCCATCTGGCCATCGTCACTTTGCCCGTAGTTGCTAAAGTTAGCGCGGGGGTCCGAGGGCTGGGTGTAACCCAGGTCTTCGTCGTCACCAAACATGTCGGGCTTGGAAAAGTTAAGAAGATTTGCAAGTGCCGTGGTACCCGAGCTAAGTGCGCGGCCGGTTTGCTGTTGCGGCTTTACAGGATGAGAGTCATGGTAGTAAGAAGATTGGTACGAAGGGTTGTACTGAATGGGCTCGAAGAGTTGATTTGTAGCAAATGACGAGTTCTCGCTGTCTTGCGAGAAGCTAGTCCCGGAGCTAGTCACGGCGGAAGAAAAGTACCTCGGAGCTCCGTTTTGTGGAGAGGAGACTTGCGTAAAACCACTCTGTACACGCCTATCTTGTTCTTCATAAGGCATCGGGGTCACGGTGCGATCTTGAGATCCGGCTGCTAGTGCGCGCCGCCCCTTGCCGGATGCCGACTTTGCACCATTTGCACCCATCTGCACCTTGCTATAAAACCTTCGACGAACTTCCATAAGCAAGTCACGGGCGTTGAATCGCTCTCGTACACATGGGAGATTCGGATCGCAGGAAACGCAGCTGGCCTTTCCGCAGCTGGCTAGCCCACGCTGAACTCTGAGGCGATGCATTTGCAAACACCTCGTGCAGGCCGCCTCATTGGAGCAAACCCATCTGTGTTCGAGAAGCTTTTCGAGCATTCTGAAGTCCCTCTCGATTTGAGTGACCTGGGTAGAGCGCTCCATTACAGGGCCGAGGTTGGTGCGACGAAGTTTGAGGTGGTGTCGCACGGCATCGTGAGAGCGCTTCTTGTTGGATTTGTCGTTGAATCTGTCCGTGATGAGATGCATGAAGCTCTTGCCCTGAATGTTTTGTTTCCTCTGCTGATGGCAAAAGGCGGAAAGAACCTCAGGATCCTCCCATATCACCGACACGAGGATTTTACGCTCCTCAGAGCTGAAGCGACCCGTCCGCCCGTTGCTGCCTCGACTGGAAACACTGTTGTTGCTTGGGCTGGCAAGCGGCTCTTCAAGTTCAAAGTCTTCGGAGCCGTATCGAGAAGGTATGGACGCCGTCGAAACTTCTGAGGGTTCGCATTTGATCTGGCGGTGCGGCCGCGCATGGCCTTCCAAAGAGTTAGTGAGCTCCAACAGCGCGTGAGTGGTGCTCGCGGGCGAATCCCGCTGTTCCGTGTACATGTGACTTTGCATCATCAATTCCGCTCTCTCCATGAAGAGGCTCTGCCCAAGTCGTCCGACTGAGCTACTACGTTCGGGACGAAGATGCAAGTCTGCTCGCCGCAAGGTGTCTCGTACCCCTTTAGATCACTGCGGTCCTGGGATTCGTACCACTCTCTCTGTTCTCTCGTTGCCGATTCTTTGCTCTTGCACAGCTCAGCTACCTGTAGCTCAGGTCTGTCGCGTTCTTCCGCTTGCGAGCTCGTCTTGGAAAGCGTGACTTCCGTTCTCATATGCCTCTCGAGCAGAAGGAGCTACGAGTCGAAGAGGAGTTACGCCAAAGTCAAGAGACAAGGGTCTGCGTTCCTCAGGAGATGCTGGCATGTACGCCAAGCTGGTAGTGCCCTATATACTTTGGCCAACCTGAGACGCAGGAAATATTTAGTCTGATGCGATTCAGGTTGTAGAGCCGGACTCGATTACAGAACAGCAACCAATGCACGCAGATCGCGTTGAGACTTGCACACACGTGTTTTCTTTCTCTTTGCACTTTCAAGGCACATTAAAGGAACGCGCTGCTCGCCTGTCCTGCTCTTCTGAAACAGTGCAGATCAGCCACTCTGTGACAACCGAACCCAGTCAACTGACTTCCTCAGCCGACTCAGCCTCTGATAGATAGCGCCGTGGATCATGTACACCAATCGCTGCTCATCTATCAGTCCATCTATTCTCCTGCCTACTTTAGCGTCGTGGAAACCGTCGAAAGCTTCTCCATTTCAACAACTCTAACGCTCACTTTCGTCGCAGGGCGTATGTGATCTGTATACATCAAATTCATGCGATCCTTTCTTCTATATATTGCACAACAAAGAAAACCAGTCGCTCCACGATAAACTAACCGAGCCTTCGTCCATCCTCAATCATCGCTCGCCAATCCTTCTCTCCGTCTTTCCATTCTCTTCTACCGATGGAACCCATTCCGTGCAACACATTTCCATACAAATTCACAATACTTTCTTACATACACACCAGCGGTACCCGGCGCTACCGGCAGATAGCCCGTCGCGGTAGTACTCAGTTTCGCGGGATCTCTAGGAAGCATTAAGAGCACTTACCACCGGCAAAACGTGGCTACACTGCCATACCAAGTATTATACAGTATTAGGCGCCGGGAATCGACCACCACTACGTCATTAGTGGTAGGACATTTAGAGTTTGGAAGTGGGTGTAGAGGTCCCGGGATGACGCAATATTCCTGAACCATCAAAGAGCGGTCAATTTTTCTCTCTCCCAACGGATAAAATAAAATACATTGGAATTCTTTTTCTTTCCATTTTTTTTTAAATAACCTTTTGTTCAAAGTCAAAAAATAAAGGAAACGAAACGAATAGAATCTTGTCAAGCTTTCCTGCTCAGATGCCACGATCCTCCATCGTTGCTCTGAGTTGTGACTCAAAATCGAAAGCGATACGTTGAGTAAGGGTGCCACGGATATACTCCAGCTAGAGCTACTAGCTAGAATGAGGGTGAGGAGAGGAGAGAGGGGGGGGGGCGAAAGATCGAGCAATACGCGTCTTGGCTACGCACAGCTCGCATTCTCAGTTGCGATTTCTTGTGTGTCTGGTACGGCCGGTTCAATGCGTGAAGAAGGCTGCTTGCTTCCGAAGCAAAACAGGTGCTTCTGATTTACATATAATGCGATGAAAGCAGCTCTTGCTGTATTCAGTACCTCGAAGAGACTTCATGGCTACGGATCCTTCGCCGTTTTACCGGTGGCGGGTGCGTGCATCTCCTCCAGGGCGTTTGGGTCCATCTCGTCTTTGAGCGACGAGGGCATAGTAACCTACTGTTGGTACTATTTTTTGGTAACGTCTAATGCTCCACAGCCTTGCGAGATCTTGCCATGCAGTCAAGCCAACCCTCCTTGCCGTCATGAGCAAGCGAAAGAATGCTAGTAGCGCGCCCACTTCTCAGATCTCAAATTTAAATCACGCAGCTGCAACGAGGAAAGACTTTAATGATTTCAAAGATTGAAAGTTTAGAAATAGAGACTAACGAGGTGTGAACTAATACTTGGGCCGCTTGAAGTGACCCATGCTATTATGCGAGTCAGGCTGTGAAGGCTGTTGCATTTGGCCCAGCATCTTGAGAAGCTCGCTCAAGGCTTCAGCATTTGAGGCAGCTGGCAAGGAGGGCGAGCCCATACCCATCGAACTTCGCAATGCGTTTAACTGCGATGCGTACATTGCATTTGCGGCGGAGGGCTGTTGTTGTCTATGATCTGCGTTCCATGAGTTATTGCCAGACGTTGCGCCCGGAGGATGTTGGAAAGCCGAGTTTGGGGAGATAGTTGGGCTGGCTCCCAAGGAGGCCAGAATGTTGGCGGTCGGAGACTGCTGGTCGGAGCCGATCTGTTGCAATATCTGCCGATGGGGTGGCACCTGGAGCTGCTGCTGGAGCTGCTGACGAAGAAGAGTGGTTAGGAAGGATGCCTGAGACCCGATTCCCTGGCCCTGGAGCCCGCCAGCTAACAGTTGCTGTGCCAAAGAAGGCTGAATTGACTGTGAAGAACTGGGTAGATTAGGCTGCATATGAGAAAAGCCCGAGGAGATCTGCTCGCGGCCTCTCTTCATGTTTCTAGCGGAAGTATTGATGGACTGCAGAACCTTCTCTTTGAGCGCCACAGAGTCAAACTCATCCAACACGAAAGGCTGAGAGTGGTCGCAGATGTCGCAGCTCTCGTGTTTACAGGAAGCAAAGCCCCTCTTTACCCTTAGGCGGTGCAGCTGTAGGCAGCGAGCGCAAGCGTCTTTCTTGGAGCAGTGCTCCGAGTGATCCAAGAGATTGATAAAGTCGCGATCTTCCTGCTCCCGCGGGGAGATGTCAGGGGTTTGATGTGCTCGCCTGAGCTTCAAGTGATGGCGGACAGCATCGTGCGTGCGTTTGGCCTTGCACCTCTCGTTGAAACGGTTTGCAATTTCGTTCATCCATGACTTGCCATCCCAAATCCTTTTCTTGAGCTGATGCAAGAAGGAACGGAGTAGCTCTGGGTCTTCGCGGATGATACCAAAGAGAACCTTTCTTTCGGCTTTCGTGAAGCGGCCTTTGCTCTTTGTTGAGCCGTCCTCGCTGTCTGCGTCGCTGTCCACCGATGGCGAGAGCGTTGCTGACTGGTGTTTTTCTAGTTTCGGCGAAGCCTGGCCCGATTCGTCGTCCTCATCATCGCTGTTGCTGTTGTTGTTGCTGACGTTCTGTTTGGAAATATACTGGATCTGCTGTTGAGTTTCAAGTTCTGGCTGGCGCGGAAGCATTTCTCCAAATCTATTCGGAAACAACCCAAAAGCCGGAACGTAGTCAACCATGCTCGTTTGCTGATGCTGATTGTCAGCAGGCAGGCGAGGTCGTGCTGCTGCGGGCTGAACCGGTTGATGGTTCGGCCGCTTGCACTTGCGCTGTACTGTGTCCAGGTTGAATGGTGTGCGTGTGTCGAACGCGGCGGGCAGTTGGTGTTCTGCTTGAGCAGCTGTGTTTGGACAACTGCCGCAGGACCCGAGTCTGGTTTGTGCCACAAGCCGGCAAGTGATTGCACGGGCGGGCAAGGGCAAGGGCAAGGGAGAACGTGTTGTTTTGCTGTGCCGAGGGCGGTAAAAGAGCTAGGTTGTGGGAGAGACTTGGCTCGCTCCTTTTGGGATTTGTGAGACTCCTTTCCGCGCACACAGAAGGCACGCACACCTCATACACACTCAGCCTCTGTCTCTCTCAGAAGCCTTACTCACCGAGGAGGTGGACCGCGCAGTAATTCTGATCCGCGAAACCCTGGCTCAAAGAGCTGGTGTATGGGCAGTTTCTTTTCAGGTTGAGAGTTTGGATCGCGCTTGCTCCTTCTACACAATCTTGTGAGGGGAGGAGGAAGGCTTAGGTGTTTCGAGACTGAGCAGTTGGAGGTTGTTTGTTCTTCTCACTGCCCGCTTCTTTCTTGTTTGGGCTTTGGACTTTTGGTCAGAGCGTTGGCGGGTCTGTAACTTTCTTCCCTTTTTAGCGTGATCAGTGGGGGCAGTACTCGGACCGTACCTAGTACGCACTCCGTACTCGCTCCTCCTCTTCTTCTTCCTCTTCTTCTTCTTCTTCTTGCTGACGTTCTTCTCTTTCCCTCCTGCTTGTTGCCAAGGCTTTTCGGGTTTGTTTGCCCTTTCTCGATCAAATGGATCAAATGGCTGTGCGAAGCACACACTCACGCACGCAGAGTTTTTTCCACCCCGCCCAAAGTAACGGAAGCAAGGTCAGGCTGGGCCAGCCACCCGTTGCGTTGTCAAGAAGACCCTCAAGCTCTTCTTGGGCTCGGGGCTCTAGGCTCTAGGAGTGTGGAAGACTTGGCAATGAACGCCGGCCGGTTTGGGTTTTGTTTTAGCTCTTTAAAGAAAAGTGGCGTCTGCGAGGTTTTTCGCTCGTCTCTTCTTCTTCTTCTTCTTCTTCTTCTTGCGCTCCTGAAACAACAGCGAGGTATATGCAATCAACCTGGCTCCAAGGTCACTTCCTCCGTATGTATGATGTACAATGTACAAAGTACAGTCGTGCAGTGAAACAGCTTCGAAGTACTGCGAAAGCCTTTTACTTTTGTTCACGAGCGAGCGACAGAGGTTTCAGGTTTGCTGTTGCAACTCTCACTCACTCACTCTCTCTCTCTCTCTGTATCTCTCTCTTCCCTCTCTCGCTCAGAGGTTGACTGTCTGGCTCTGCAAAGCTTTGCGCTTCTTCACTTTCTCCTCACTCTTCCACTGGACATCGACAACACTTGTGTATCGAAAACGGGTTCTGAGTCTGACTGGTGGTCGAGTGAAAGGTTTCCGCGCCGCCATACTTTGCTCAGCGAATAAGAAATTACGGAATTTCTCTCTCTCTCTCTCTCTCTCTCTCATAGTCGAGTTGGTGTGAAAAAAGAGAAAGTTTTGACTTCATCTCATGCAGTCTCTGGTTGGTGCGTGCGTGTGCGACCTTTCTTTCTCTCTCTCTCTCTCTCTCTCTCTCTTTCTCTTCCGCACATTCGTTCCTTCTCTCATCCGCCCACTCCTTCCTTCTTCCTTCCCGACTCAACCAGCCTTACTACGAGTTGACCTTAGCTACATTGCACCTTGCCCCTTCCTTCTCCTTCCCGTCCGAGGTGAAATGAGAAAACTACCACCGGCACTTGTGGAACTGTGTAAGCTTTCCGGTAGCACGATACTATGCACCTCGCTGGCCGGGCCCTACTGCGCCTTAGCCTCTCCTACGCTCAAACGAAAGGCGGGAGGAGGATGGAGGAGAGGGAGGAAGGAAGGGCGAGAGGGAGAAAGGTGGAAGGCGCAATTGAAACTCCTCTCCCTTTCTTTCTTCCGGAGCCATTTCTATTCCTCTCAGTGGGTGTGCGGGGGAGCACAAGCTGTGTCGGGGAAGGGGAAGGGGGCTGGCTTTCCCCACTAAACAGCGGCGCAAAAAAGACAAGCAACCGGACCTGGCGGGCGGAGAACGAGTCTAGCGACAAGATAAGCGCTCGTAGGAGGAACTGCGGAACTCAGCGCCTCGTTCTACGGATTTCGTGGCAAGTGGAATCAAGTGGATCAACTGAAACTCATAGAGTAAGTGGAACAAGTGGAAAGTCCCTTCCTTTCCTCTCTCCGTAGGAGATAATAAGCCCCAGTAGAGTCGGGGTGGAGATGAGTAGGGGAGGAGTAGGAGGGGGAAACACCGATTTCCAACCTTTTGCGCCAATTTCCCCGATTCTCCCGATTTGTGTTGACAGTGATTTCGCAGAACAAAATATGCTTTTCGGTGAGAGGATTCCGGTTCCAAGTCTCGGCGATCTTCATGAAAAATTAGAAAAAGCGTTAGATTTTTCTTCTTTTGCGCTCTTCGACCCAAGATTTTTGAACTTTGGTCATGTTTTTCTGAGGAGCAGGCGCTGTTCGTCCAAGATCGGTAACGAGTGACATACATCCACCATTCACCCCTCCCATCCTACGATTTCACCCAGCAACCACTATAGTCGCTAATACCTCTCCACCCGCCGCTACGCACACCCCTAGGGCTAGCTACAGGAGCACACAGTTATGTCTGCCTAAGCCTCTGGAGAGTTCTGTCGAAGGTGGTAGCTAGTGCGGTAGGTGGAGAGTAGCGGTGTGCTAAGCGTTGGGATGGTTTCACTCGTTCACTACATTCACTGCCCGCCCGTTGGTGAAAGTTCTCATCATAAATGAAGGGGAAAGTGCTCCACAAGTATGTTACTTGCACCAGCGTGAGCAATGTTGCGCAAATGGGGCCAGCCAACCTGCGCGTCTTTGCGCGTCTTTCGCACAAGGTGTTGCGGGCGTAGGGGCGTAGGGGTGGTGCTGTACCCAGTACTGTACTCAGAACAGGTACCGGGAGAGCTCGTGCCTTTGGAGAGGTAATCAAGTAGAAGAGAGGAGATGGGACTTTGTGGGATAAGTTAGAGAAGTGCTTGCTTTCATTGCTGTCAGTTCATCTGAATTTATTCTGAATTTCTGAACAAAGCAGTTTGGGTGAAATTGTGCTAAGTTGTACTGTACTTATGAATCGCGTGGCGGCTGTGCTGACTATGTAAATTGGACGCATTCACTCACGGCCAAGTTGATCGGGCGTTGGTTGGTTGGTTGGTTGGTTGGTTGGTTGGCCGGTTGAAATCGGCTGCCTCGAGAGCCTCGAGCAGAAGCTTACGGCTTCACTCGCCGCTTCCGACATTCCAAGTCGTGCGTTTGCACTAACTTCGTGCAAGTTTGCAATGGCATTTGCATTTGCATTTGCATTTGCATCTGCGCCAGATGCACCCGATACACCGGATGCACCCGATGCACATCGCGCGCCAGGGCCACAGTGCGCTCAGGCACCTCACGCATGCCGGCACGGATGCACTTGTACCCCTGGTAGTTGGAATGGTCGTGAAATAAGGACTCGGACGCCACTGCTGCGTACGAGCCGTAGTCCCAACGAAGCGAAGCATCTTTCGTTTTTCGCTCCTAGCTTTCCGCCCCTCTCGCTCCTCGCGTAGGCTTAGAGACCAAATCCAGACTTGTACTCAGTACTAGCTATAGAGACTCGAGCATCGCCCATTACAAAAGACGAAAGACGTTGCAGCCTGGCGCCCAACTTGAAACAGGGCCAAAACTTCTCGGACCGTAACTTCGCGTGTCAAGTTCAGAAGCCTCGCCTGCCGGCAAAGTCATCCTCCTTTTTTTGCCGTGTCTTTCTTTTGTTTTTCTTCCTTTCTTTCTTTTGAGGTAAGTCAGCTCTCAATTCCTGCCACCTCGTTGCAACTTCCCATCACATCTGTTACTGAAGTATTATGGTACTCTCTAGGTGCCGTACCCATACCGAGACCGCATGCAAGTGTTAATGCGCGGTGGGACAGCTAGTGAAGTGCTACCGATTGGAGGAGGGAAGAAATTTCGGGCGTGAACACTGTCAAAACAACAAGCAAAATTGGTTTCAAGAAAGAAAGAAAGCAAAATTTCAGAGGTCCAGACTTTTTTTTTTGGGAGAGCAGCTCGATTTCAACGTATGGAGCCACCATTTCAACGACCATGTTCTCCGATTCTGGCAATTTGCAAAAGTCGCAGGGAGAGCGAGCTCGCTGTATGCGGCGCTGTGGAGGGGCTGAGCTTTAACAAATGGCACTGCCGCAATTCGAAGGAGGTGCGAAGAAAGAGGGACAGCTTGCTGGGTGCTGATTTCGGTACATTTATTACGCTGTCGCGGCTAAAAGTGGCCCGTTTCCGCGTGCGGAAGGGGGTCCCGCGACTTGGGGAGCTGCAGACATACCGGCACTTGGCCGCCGAGAAGCGCAGTGATGGAACGCAACCTTAGCTTCCAAACGCACCATTGAGATGTGGCGAAGGGATTTCATTGCGCGCCAACTCTTCTTCGCCCCTCACAGCGGGCTGAGTTGATGCTTTAGTTGGTACGAAGCGCGCTGCAATGTCTGCAGGGCCTGCAACGAGGAAGATGACATCCGTCAAGTTCAGCTTTTCTTCGCACTTTTGGATTCCTGATTTCTCCCATCTCATCACACGTTCAGGAGGACATTGAAACGGGCTTAACAGCACTGCCTGTGAGCTCTGATTGCTGAGCTTCTTGAAATTCGCGGTCGCGCAACAAATGGCAACGCCCGGATTGCGTATCTATCTTTTTCAAGCATTGTCATTCTGCTATTCTTGCATTCTGCTTTGCAATACGTTTTGAAAGAGCCCAAAGAGGGATGAAATCGAATCTTGCCCTACCTACTGTGACTACTAATGCTGGCCTTACTGTCAGTTCAGCTCCAAAATCTCACGTGCGGACGACTCTTATTGAGGCTATACGTCACAAGATAGTGTTCTTCAGGGGAGCTGGCTAGTGTTTGTAGTAGTAGAGGAGTAGCTTTTTAAGAAGATTTGCCGCCCATCGATTTCGCCGAGAATCGAAAAAGGTCGATTGCACTCATCACGTTTTTCTGCGAAAGTGGTCCAGGACAATTTCTTTTGCAAGCGACTAAGATCTGAATTCTGCTTGCTTGTTTGCTTGCTTCTGAGCCCAACGTGCAAAATACCAGATCACTGAATCACTAGATTACTAAATTCTAAATGCTCATTTCTTGCGCACAATTCTCGGGTCTGCGAGGTGTCGAGGAATGCGCCAACGACTGAAATCGACGTATCATGAAAGCATGGCTACACTTGCGCACACGTGCTCGAATGGCCGGCCTTACTACTAGTACAGGCACTGCACCGATGAATAAAGCGCCGGCGTAGCCAAGTGCGAATCCTTTTGCGAGCAGGCAGATGTAGAGAGGAACGAACGCGCTCTGCTAGAGAAAGGAACAATGAACGTGAATGACAATTTGAAAACATCAAGTTGAAAGTGACAACTTGCACGTTCGTAATCGAAGCAAGTAACGTACTGTACTGGAAGAGTTAAGTTAGTCCTTCTTTCATTTCATAAAAAGAATCTAGCTGTAGTCAGTCACACGCACAGCTCGCTCATAATTCTCACAGGTTCACTGTACAGCAAGTCAGCTTCCTTCTTCTTCTTCTCCCAAGTTCCACCACAGACTTTCCTTCTTGTTGTCTCCCGAGCCAGTGTGGACGCCTCTCTCTCTCTCTCTCTCTTTCTGTGTCTCTCTGTCTCTCTCTTTTTCCCTCTGTGCCTCTGTCTCTGTCTGAAAGTCTCCATCTCTCTGAAATCTTGATCAAATATTTTTCAAAATATTTTCTAAAGAAAAGAAAAAGTTGAAAAAAAAAGAAAAAGAAGAAGAAGAAACGTTCAGAGGCGCATTCCTTCCTTCTCCTTCATCCCTTCTTCTTCCTCCTCCTTTCTCTTGAGGCGTCCCTTCCTCCTCCCCGGCAACTCCCTTCCTCTTCCCGCGTAGAACTGATTATCCAAAAGGTACTAGCCGTCAGGTCCCGTATTCGAGTTGTGCAAACATGAAGGAATCGACTGTTAATTAATGAAGAAGCGGATCAAAAAGAGAAGATGAACGGAAATGGCACGGGCTTGCATTGTTAAATGGTGCAAGTTATCGCTGTAAACATTTTGAAGATGAACGAAATCGATTCTTTGCGAGGAGCTGGAAAGAAGCTACGGCCGTGCGCGTGCATTTTATTTCATACAAATATATGCGTGTTTGCTACAAATGGCACTGGTCGAGGGGAACGGAACCATGGCGAAATGCAGTTCGTCCTTTGTCTCGACCATCATCTTGGCCACGGCGAAGATGGTTGGCCGCCCACGCGTTGAAGGCAAAAGAGCGGCTCGAAAGTCGCAAGTCGTCGTCCCGAAAGTATGCGCCGCCTGAGAGAAGTTTCGTTCGCTAAGCTTACGTGGAAAAGGGAAGGTGTAGAATGCACGGCGTTTGCCGCCGAAAGCCCAAGCCAATCGTGAGATCAAATCGTAGAAAAAAACTGCACCGTGGCGCTACGGCGCTGTGGCACTGTGAGTACGAATAGCACCCACGCCCAAAAACGAGCAGCAAAGGATGGGAGAAGGTTGGACGGCCGGTCCGAGGGCCTAGGCTGGCAACACGAAGAAGCAAGTGTCATTCTGCCGTCAGTGGTGTAGAGGGATGGGAGTAGGGACCGCTTTGGACCAACGTCTGCGCCAACGCGAGTACCATCTGATGTAGCAAAGTCAAGGAGGAGGTGCAAAGTGCAAGCCATAACTTTTGGCGTAAGGTTTCGTTGACTTTTGTGCAAGCGGTCTTACGTACCTCGGACTCACTCGGCACCGAGCAGGAGTCGTTCTAACTGACGTGGCGTGGCGTTTCCGTGCCAAGCTGTGCGAGCCACAGAGTGGGCTCAGGGTGAATGGGAGGACGTGCTAATTCGTTTCCTCCGGAACCAGGGTATTTCACAAATCAGAATTCAGTAAATCAACAACCCTCCCGTTCGCGCCTCTGACTACACAAACACAATTCAGAGTTCACATTTTTTTAAGTTCAAACATTTTTCACATTCTCAAAGCGCCGCCACATCACCCAAGTAACCCAAGTAATCAATTCGTGAACACAACACTCAAACAACAAGACAAAGTCTTTTTTTATCATTGCCTCCTCTCCCTCCCACCACCACCCATCGCGAGACAAGCTTAGATATCGCTTACCTCCTGGCGCACACCCTGCAAGATGGGATGAAATTGTGTTCCTACGTTCCTACCTAGATTACTGCTACCGAAAGCTGTACAGTCGTATACAGTACGCGGTAACGGCAGTGGGGCCTACTGACTGTGCGTGTACATCCAACCGTTCCGATGGTAGGCTTGATAGTTGGAACGGTAGCTGTGGTACGGTAAATTGTTCATTCTTTGAAGATGTAGAATGTAAGTTAGTTTAGATTTATTATTTTCGTTTCGAGAAAGGTGCTCCTTTCCTTTTCTTATTTTATTAAAAAGGTAAAAAGGTCTGCGTAGAGTGGTGAATACATGTATAGCATTGGCGGTCCTCGAGGGCTGACTGGCTGACTGGCTGACTGGCTGGCTGAGAATGGGTGGATGGATGAGCCCCATCGTGCACCACCACCTCAGGCTTGCGCTATTTCGGACTCCTGAGACTTCTCAGGTGCTAAGGGACGAGTCTGAACTTTGCACTGACCGTGATTCTGCTTTCTCGCTGTGCTGTTCAGCCTCCAGCGACTTTTGTTTTGATTGTGTTTTTCGTTATTGTTTGCTTGGAGTTGTGCTTCCTTCCACGTCGTGGAGACGTTCTTATTTCATTCATTGCAATCCCTCCTTGCCCTCTCAAAACTGGAGATTGAAGTTAACATATGGCAACTGCGGGTAGGTTAAGGTACGCGCACTGGAGTACTTACTGCTGCGTTGAGCGCGCGAGGTGGTTTGTACTACACCAGAGCATACCAGAGCGACTCCGAAAGAAAGAAAGACTCTCTCGCCATTGGTGCTGAGTACCCAGTACCAGTACCCTGTGATCTTTTGGCCCTGGTTTATCCATTTCAGCAGTGGAGCATTAGACGTTCCGGGTATGCGTGCATTCACTGCCCTGACAGCAAATTCTGAGAATTCTGAATGTTGCACCAACCATAAAACAATACTCTACAGGTAGACAGACACTTAGCGGGATATCCTCCAGATCCAGACAAGCCTGAGATCCTGCCCCGGAGAAAGGGAGAAGTAGACAGCAGGAACTAGTACCCCGAGCTCTCGAGTGCTTGAATGGGTAGCCACGCCCGAGCCAGGCTGCGGTTTCCCGGAAGGTTAGTTTGGCGCCAAGGTCCAAATCGTTGTTTCCTTTTCGTTCATCAAACACACCATGTACACTCACAACAGGTACCCAGTACTGAGTACCCAGTACCGATGCACAACATGCACACTCGGGACTGGACTCAGTACTCGAGTAGCGGTTATGAACAGCCTGGCCTCTCGCGATCCACATTCGGACTCAAAAGCAGTACCGGTACCGAGCATTACGGATACCCGCTAGTGGTGGGTGACCTTCCCGTCCGTGCCCTGTTGGCCACTCAAACCATGAGACTATTTGTTACTTGGCGTTTCCGTGACTCCCATGATATCCGCGCTCTCGCCCTCCCTTTGGTGCCGTTTCGCATTTCGTTACTTGTGGTCGCTACCCGGTACCCTCGGCACTCAGTAAGACACCGGTGTGCCTTCTTTGAACCTCGTTGAACGCACGAGATCGAAACGACACATTGCCTCATGCCTACCAATTCTACCAATCTTGCTCCGCTCTGAACGTTCTGAACGTTCTGAATTCTGTTTAGGTTTGACCTGGTGATCACCGAGAGCTTTTCGTGTGTGGCAGCCAAGCAAATAAAAACGTCGCTGCTGAGCCGGCTCGCTTGAAGTGTAAGTAGCTTTTCTGTCAGGCACAAAACGAGGTTGTCGTGCAGTTCTGGGAACAGATGACCACGGAACCACGGATCTTTTTGCTCCAAATTTGACAGCAAACTAGCTCTACTAAACAACTCGAAGCAGCCTGGCCTTGGCGCGCGATGTCGTTGTGGATGAAGAGCACTAGCTTGCGCAGAATCACACGCCATTCGATCGCCACTTATCGGCACAGTACTCACGATGAGTACTTACAGCGAAACTTGGCACCTTGATTGGTCAAATGTTTAAAAATGGTAATTAAAAGAAGTTATTTGGAACAAATCGCTGGCAGCAGCAGCCTGGTACTGACAGTGAGTGCACAAATATCGTTGTCGCGCATCAGGAGGCTCAGGCTGCCAGTGGGTTTTGAAAGCGGGTATCTGCGAGTGTCGGGTACTGTACCCAGTACGCCAACGTGCTCCATTAGTTTAGTAGCTCTCCGACTTGGTGCAACATCATCGCCGCCATGCACAACTGTAACGGTGGCATGCGCTGCGCAAAGTTTCGTTCAAGTTCTTCCAACTTGCAACCGCTCTGTTTCACGTCATTTTTATTTAGAACGGTGTCGAAAACCCGTCTCGCGTTCATTCACATGTCAATCAAATGTTCATTCTGAATGAAAATAGAAACAAAGCCAGGAAACAAACCTGTGCTTGTGAGGCGCAGCTGCTATGTACACTGGTATGTATAACTTACAGTCGATGAGCCGCCCCTTCCTCAAGAGCTCTTCGCGTTCTTTCATAAACATGGAATTGGAACTCGTGTCCATCCGCTTTAAAAAAATGACTGTGAAGAGCACTTTTTCACTTTTTTTTTGTTTTCTTTCATTCTTTCTTTCACCTTTCAATTGGCAATGGAATTGACGCGAAATCAAGTCAATCAGAATTCCCTGTCAGAAAAAAGAAGTCAAATCCTTCACAAACATGTATTAGACCCAGGTGTTAGACACGTGGATAGTCACACTTACAGGTTTGCCGGTGGGAAAACAAACTCGCGTGCATACAGAATTTCGCTATCAACTTGGTAGGAGACCCTCACTGTGGGGCACTCAGACCAAACTCTCATCAACTTGGAAAGTGCTCATAGATAGCACTGGCTAACATTCGTTAGTGGAAACGTGAGTGAGTCGTTGTGGTAGAATTTCTCAGCGATAATTGTAGAAGTTCAATCAGGCGCTGAAACTGGCACGTGGAGAAGAAGCTTGACAGTGAAGTTCATGAAATTTAGAAAGAAGAATAGTTTGGCAAATTCATTCAAAATTTGCCATTTTCGAATAAAAATGCTGGAAAAGGCATTCGGGACGTTCGGACCTTCAGCTAGCTAGCTCTAGCTAGATCGATAACTTCCTTGAGAAACTCCGTGAGGAACTCCGCGAGAAACTCTGGGAGAAACAGGAGAGAAATTATGGGACTCTTTGGAAAATGGGAAAGAGAAAGGTGTATTAGCACCCGGCAAACTCTCATCGTCAGAGATCGTCAGAGATCATCATCGTCTCAACTCCAACGGCAAAGAGTGCAAAGAGTGCGAAGAGTGCAAAGAGAGAGCAATGACATGGACGTGGCTTGCCAAAAAGAGAAAGAAAGAAAGAAAGAAAGAAGAGAGAGAGTGAGAGAGAGAGCATGGTATGGAATTCCAAACGTTGAACAAGTCCAAATTAAAGAGAAAAAAAGATTTAAAGAAAGAAAGAGAGAAAGGCAATTGCGAAGACAAATGGGAGAAGGAAGTCCACGGAAAGAGAAGCAGCGGCGGAAGGGAGGGAGGGAGGGAGGGAGAGGGTGGCTTCCTCGCATCTAGAGACAGCATCAACATCGGACGGGATTGATTGCCAACGGGAAAAGTCTTTGACAGTTGAAATTGGATAAAACTTTCATTGACACTGTGATCAAAAATTGAAAGAGAGAAAGAAAGCTCAACGAAAAGTACAGCACCTGGCACGTGTGTCACGCCCGGTCTGAGGAACAGGTGCGGTACTGACAGCGAGTACTGGCATTCAGAGTCGGTGCTGCGAGTACCACATTGTGACCCAAGTGGGAGCTGAAAGAGCGCCATCATATCGACGGCCAGGAAGCCAATGGAATGCAAAAAGGACCCGGCTGTCCTAATAAGTTAGTTTCACCAACGTGCCAAACCCCGTCCTTACAAAACAACTCCCGTTGCGAAGGAAGGAAGGAAGGATGGGGGGGGGTGAGAAGGGCCAGGCAAGCGAAAGAAAGAGTGCACATCACAAGTCGGAACATGCGCGCGTGCAGTACTGACAGTGGAAATCGTTTATGCAGCCGAGTGGGATATGCGTTGGTACTTAACTTGGTAGTCGGGACTCTTTGGCGCCCTTCTCTAAACCCAGCTTTAGACCCAGCAATCCCACGAAAGCCAATAAAGTGGAAACGAGAGCATCGTAGCCAAAAGCCCTCAGCTCTGAACAGGCGGCGAAGAATCAAGCAGTGAGCCTCCCTTTCTGATCTGCAATTGTAATGCTGTTGCAGTAGTGAGATTTTCTGGACATGAGAGGGTCCAACTTTTGATGGCTCCATACGAACGCAGGCAAATGTCTTCGTGTTTTGAGCCGTCCGGGCGGATTTGCAGGTTGTGGAGTTCAGAGATCGTAGCCCGCCAAACGTCAGCTCCAGTTGCTCCAGATAACGCTGATAGGACGTGAGCACTGCTTCGAAAAGGTTCCGGGCTCCCGTCCAATTTAGATTGTTGGACTTTTAAAAAGCGAAGGCTGGGTAGGAGGATAAAATGGAGAAAGAAAAGCCGCGCAATGGAGTGAGAGCATTGACTGCGGATCATTGTGCGACCGAGAATTCTTTCTCTTGCTTACAGTTATTTCGAGACCGGTTCCTCGAACTGAATGACGCTGGTTGCGTTTTTAAATTGACAAAATTATCTCCAAGTCTTACTTTTAGTTTCACGCTATTTTGGAATACGTCTGAATTAGATAGACGGGCACTTGACATTGCAGCAATTAGTTCGGATGCAAGAGCTTATGCAACTCTTCTTGTTTCCGGCGCTGATATATTTTGACGTGCCTCGGCAACTGCATGTCCAAGTTTGATTTCGTGGTGCTCATCAATCGTTCATGCCAGTCTTTGCGCCATTTAATCTCAGAGAGCTGTTGCCAGCTGCTGTGGAGTTTAATATCGCGAGGCAAGTCAAGCTCGGGCATGGGGTCCCTGGATCGCAGCCTCTCGCGCCATCGATTAATCTTTCTTGTTTCTGGCTCCGAAGTATCCACGCTTGCGGTAGTTCTAGCAAGCAGTCGATTGTGAGTTTTGCCTCGATCGCAAATAGCCTTGATCGCCTCGTTCCCGAGTCTCCGTTCAGATATAGGGAGCTGGGCCAGAGTTGTTGCAGCTGGGAAATGCAGCTCACCTAGGTTCTGCTGGGGGCTATCGATCTTCACCATTCTTGACCTTGACTTTGGCCGACTTGAGAGGTCTCCGAAGCTCGAAGCATCCGACCAATTCGTCGCGCTTGAAGACTTTGCCCTCCTTGAGCTTGATCTAGACTTTGGCGTGCCTGCGCCCGACTCGCGCTCATGTGTCTTGGCCCGCGAGAACTGCGCGCCGGTCCGTCTCATGAGCTGTGCATCTGAGCTCGTCTTCACCATTCTCGCACTGCTTCCGCAATCCATCTCCTCCTCTTCTCCTTCAAAACCGGTCTTCGCTTCCTCATCGCACAAGTCGAGCCCATCCTCGCACGCGGCAATCCACTCGCGGAATTCCTGCGGGGTCTCGAGCTCGCACTCCCCAGCGTACACAAAGTACACCATCGCTCTTTCCCCAACTTATCACTCTCCACGTGCTCGCAGCGCGCAATCAACCGAGGCAGGAGCTCCTGCAGCCGCGCTATCGATCAACCAGCTCAGCTCTCGAGCATCGCTTTCCCGCCTTCCAGCAGCGCTGTCTTCAAGAGTCTTCAGTCCCAAAGTTGTGCAACACGAAAAACTTTTGATTGAAAAAGTGCGAGAAAAAAAATAAACTATGCACTCACTGTCAATGCATCAATGCACGCTGTCAAAGTCAAAAAATGTGCGACGACCTTAGTAGTTAACGATAGCGCCCTTACCCACGAGGGCTCAGGATCCAGCCTTAATGCATGGCCATCGACTGGTAGGACCCGGGGTGAGGGTAGTGGGTGCTACTGGGGACAGTAGATGATCATGGCGCGAAGGCAAGGCACCCTCCCGTTGGTCTGCGCTGCATCGCAAAACAGGCAGTCATCGCAAAGCGCTGGGAAAATAGATCCGTTCGAAGATGAGATGTTGCGCGGTTGCGTTCATTATCTTTGGAAACACATGAAGAACTCCGCTGAAAGTGCAATTTCAAAGCTTAGCAGGCGACCGCCACGTAGTGTTGGGAGTATTTTGCGGCTGAAAGTCTTCAGTGACGCTTTGGCCGAGGCGAAGGAAGAAAGCGCAACTGAGTATCTGAAAACCTGCACTGACACGATAGAACGAAAAAACTGTCATTTCGACCTTCGCGTCTGGTCCGTTTTCAGAATTTTGGTCTACTCTCAAACATGGAGGAAACTTGGACCAAAGAGAACTCTCTTATTCCTGCGATCTGTGCCACAGGGCTGTGGTAATGTTGTTGGCAAAACATGTAACGCCCACCGCAAATGGGTTCGAAACACGAGTGATCTCTCGAAACTAGAGTTTACCGTATTTCTTACGGCCGAGATTGGAAAGGGAAACCCCCCTTCACCGAGTATGTAGAAGTAGGGAGTGGCCCTGCAATCAATACATGTGTGAGCTAGATGCCGGTCAGCTCTTCTCACGCCAGTGAACTGCTCGTTTCCGAATGAACGGACTCGTTCAGCTGCTTTATTGTCTGACACCACACCCGTTGGCATGCACAAATACAGTCCACGCACACGTCGGACCTTTATTGTCTACTTCGCGTTGCCGCCCGCGTATTCAAGTAGGAAATCCGTTGTGCAAATCGACCTTGAATAAAAGCTTCAGCGCAAGTGCAGCCTCTTCAATTTGAAGTGTTTTGCGCTACAAACATTTGGTGAGAGTTACAATGAATGGCTTCGGAATAGTAAATTGACAAGCTCACAACTAGATCGATGGCTCAATAAAACAAGCTGCGGGTGCGTCAGAGAGAATTACCAACGTGGCAAAAGAGCACGCCTAGCTCGCGCTGGTCTTCGTGTGACGGAAAGGATAGGGAAGGAGAGGAGAAAGGGCGGGCGCAGGAAGGTACTGGGCATGCCTCCTGGGCTCGCCGGCGAATAGGCTCGCAAGGGGCGAACATCGGACGCCATGGAGCCGGGGCGAGCGACGATGAACGCATCGAGCAAAGTCCGGCCATTGCCAAGCATTGCGTGGGACGGTGGCATAACTCAAGTAGAGACTGTTTCGAAAGAAGAAGAATTAGAGGATCTTGATGCCTTGTTACAAGGGCTTTCTCACGCGGATCAAGTCGGGACGCAACGGAGCTTGACACCATGTCTTGTGGACGGGAGCTATAGGAATAGGTCGGCTTCGCAACGCAGCCTAGTGCTGAGCGG
This sequence comes from Parietichytrium sp. I65-24A, assembly GCA_012862575.1. Taxonomy (NCBI): domain Eukaryota; class Bigyra; order Thraustochytrida; family Thraustochytriidae; genus Parietichytrium; species Parietichytrium sp. I65-24A. The sequence goes on from BLSF01000066.1 coordinate 118,217, forward strand.
TGTGCGGCGTTTGAGTCTCGGGGAAAAAAATCAAAGCGACGTAATCATGGAGCTCTCGAAAGCTTATTCTTCAGGAAATTCAAACTTGAAGTCAGCATTGTGCATGGGTCGAGATTGCAAAATATCGGATGTTATGGTGCCTTACAAAACTATTTCTCGACAGCGCCGGTCGACCATATGCGCGATTCAACCCGTAATCCCTTCCGATGGAAATGACGACGCCAGCTACACGCCCTTTTACTCGATTGAGATGCAGAAAGTAGTCGTGGTGAAGAACTTCCCCAGCATCTGGTCGCAAGCGCAAATTCTGGATATTATGGCAAGGTTTGGGTGTATCTCCGAGTCAGTTTTTGTGCCCAAAAAGGGCTGGGAAACGAGTGATGCAATTGTGGTCAGATACGAGAGAACCAAGGCGGCGTTAAACGCGATCCTCTCTCTCTCTTCCAAAAAAGTGGGTTTTAACGGCAAGTCGATCAAGGTGCACCTTGTTCGAGGCCAGTTCTTGCAACTTCCGATGGTTGTTAAGCTTGACACTCCTATGCATGTGTCCATGCGAGAAAATGGACGCACGATATTTCAGCGTTCGATATTCACTCAGATTATGTTTGGGACGACACACTATGGAATTCAGTTTGTCGATTGGAAAGGGCCAAAACGAATAGCACTATACAACACCATTTTTGGGTACGTCCATCCGCTTTTTGCGAGCTTGACCATGATAGCGAGTGCGGTTTACTGCTTGTTCTACCAGATTTATGTGCACTATCAAACTGGGAGCCTGGACCAAATTCTGCTCATGTTTACAGTGGGAACCTTTTTCGGGTTCTTCGCGATTGCGCACATATTTCACTGCATCGAGCAGTCTCGGCTCTTCTCTGATTCAGGCATTTGCTTGGTTACGCAGAGCGCAATTCAGAAGGAGTCCGATGTTGCCTATGTTCGTTCGCTCGATAGAAAGCTTTCTGATAAAGCATTTCCATCGGTCTTATTCGTCTGGTTCATTGCCTCCATTTTGCTCTTTAAAGCGATCGGTCAACACGATACTTTCCACTTTTCAATGAAAATCGTCTGCTGCATTGCAGGGTATTACGCCTTTGCAAGCGGGCACATTGCCCTAGCTCGCGTTTCGCTGTACAGCCGCATCATCGAGTCTTTGTTGCGCAGAAAGCAGAGGGATCTTTTTCTTGGTGTCGCCCCACCCGAAGAGTATAAGAAAGATTATTTGAGAGTCTCCTTGGTTGCTCAGGAGGTAATTGATCGCGAAAATCACTTGTTCTTCACGATGACGATTGCCCTTGCAAGCTCAACGTTGTGCTTGAGCGCCACTCTCTTCCTGGTGTCTGGCATCATTGTTCAGAACAATTCTGTTTTGGCGGTCTTCGTCGTGATCTCCTACAATGTGATCAACCAGCTGTGGTGGTACATGGTCATGCTTCAGGGTACAAGGATCACGAAAGCATTCCGGGACTTGCTGGATAATCTTAAGAGTCCAATCTTCTTCGAAGACAAGATGTTCCAATCCCAAACGAAGCAGCAAAGGCGAGATCTCAGCTCCAGTATTCCTGGAATTATTGTGTTTGGTCAGGTTTTGGATGTCAATCTCCTCATCCACGTAGGAAGGTTGGCCGGCTCGGTTATTGCGATCGTACTGTTACGCGTCGTTTTGCTAGTTATGTAGGCCCACGGTGTCTTCGTCAGTCTTTCTAGGTCACTTTGGGCTTCTCGTCGGTGGAGCAGTTTAAATACATTCCGCTGACGCTCGAGTAAAAATTTGCAAGATGTGTCTGAGAATGAATATATAATCATGTTCCAAGGTGTACTTAAAGGAAGAAACGTGTACTTATATCAGCTTTCCCAAGTTCGTCATAGACTAACAAGCTTTATTTTACAGCAAATGTTTGAGAGCGACACATATAACCTACTTTCACACCTAGCCTTCGCATCGTACAATCAGAGCTGGCCAGAGAGTCTTGTGCTTTCCTCTCGCAACATTCTTATATTCTCTTCGTACTTGGTACCCTCATGCAGTTTTGCAATCAAATCCAGGGAACTGGGCGTAACGAAATCTACAGTTGATGTGGCGCAGTCTCAGGTATTGTCAGGGCGCGGAACCCAAATGGGCTGAAATCAAGGTTCAAAACGGATACAAGTCTTTGCCCGGTGGTGCGAGAAGTATTACCAGGATCTGAATCGTCCAGAGGGCGATTGCCTGTCCAAAGACTACAAACGCCCGCTTGATGAGCCTCCGTTTCACAATTTCTTCTTTCATTTGAATGGCTCGGCCAGACTTGTACATATACTTTCGCAATGCTCGAGGCGTGATTAAGCAAGGGCAAATGCGATGGTAGCCAGTGACGTAAAACATGCTCCCGGGCACGAAAAAGAGTACACAGATTAAGCGCCAGCATCGAGAAGAGAGGATCTCCTGAGCCCTGGGGCTGAGCCCCTCCAGCCCCAGGAGCTGTAAAGCGATGATCGACAGGCCGACCATCCAGCCCAAGAAAATCATCAGCTTTCCCCGCTGCACTCTAGCATAAGCCAGAGGCTCTGGCATGTTGCTTGATGACACGAAGTCCAGGAACCTGGAAAATGGACCCAGATGAAGCATATTTTTGACCTCTTCACGGGCCTCTAAAAACACCAGGGCGTACTTTTCGTCACTGTAAACGTCGCCTTCGGCGCACTCTGTGTGCCTGGCCAGGATTTTTGCACGGCAAGACGAAGAGATGTTGATCTCCTGCGGCGATTCGATCTCTATGTACTCGCCCACAATTTCGCTCATGCCCTTCAATGACGGATTCTCCCGGTATGCGTCTGCAGCGACAACAAAGCTGACCAGCTCGTCGCATCTCTCCAGTTGGCAATACTTTGTGAACTCTTGAATGGTAAGCGGAAATTGCCGCTTTCCGGCCAAAAGCTCCTCCAACAAAGTGCACATTTTGTGCTCAGTCGGCACGACCACCGTGAAGTCACCCATTTTTGGTTTCCGACACCTGTGTTCTAAAACCCGCGAAGGACTCGCGCTTCACTGCCAACGCAGAAGGCTCTCTTCCCGCCGCGCAACGCTCTGCTCTATCTCTATCCTGAGGCAACTGGTCTCTTGCTGCGGTGAGGATGGACAGTCGAGTTTTGTCTTTGTACGTCGACACCACTCGACAGGGTTCAAGATCGCGAGCATTCACAGCAATGAGGTAACGGCCCGCTCAGCTGACTTGTTGGAAGTGTACTAAAGTTTAGTTCGACCTCCAGGAGTCTCAAGCAGTGCCATTTTTCGCAATGTATCACAATGTACGGGAGAAGAGCGGGAAATTATTTCGAGTCGCTTTACCGGCCTGTTCGTCAATCATAGTATGGTACATATACATAAACGTGTGGCGCCCTTCTTTTCTTTCTCCCAATCGGCGATGCTCTCCGCTCGGGAATTCGCTCTCTTTCACAACGGAGTTGAGCTTTTTTGTTCTCATTTTATTTCAATTCTTATTTTTGGATATACGGCTCGTCTCCTTCTCAAAAGTGTGAGACGTGGAAAGTGAGGCGTGCAAAACTCGAACCCTTTCTCTTCAGTAGCTGACGTAACAAAGTTGGTTTAATTGAGAGCAACCCATATTTCTCAGAGATGGTAAGTGAGTGGGTGGGTGGGTGGTTTCATGGCGTCAATATCAGGGCCATCGTTCTTCTCCCAGCATACACATGCAGAGAGAGACAGAGAGGGACAGAGACAGAGAGAGACAGACACACACACAGAGAGAAAGAGAGAAAGTGTAAACGAGAGATCACAGAGCCATCGCGTGCTCCTCCTAGAGATACATTTGCGACGATTACTTGATTGATGGGAGTGTACGGCAGGTTACAGATGACAATTGCGAGACATCCACCTCCGTCCAAAGCGGGCAGGAGGAGAGGCAGGAGAGCGGCAGTTTACAACACCGAACCCGATGTGAAGGTGCCGCATTGCAAGCATATTACCACCGCTGTAGATGTGACCACCAGTCAGTCTCCCATGGCGTCCAAGCCTTTCACAGTAGCGCTGCGGGCAGGTGGGTCAATACCGTTACCGGACACATCAAAAGTAGCCTCAACCTACCCGTTACTCTGCAACTACCAGGACTGCCACGGCCTTGACGTCACCTGCTCTCTCAACTCCACATTCACAGCATATCACAGCACAGCACAACACAGGGTCGATCGATCGAACGATCCTGCGTAGCGAGAAAAGTCTTGTTTGGTGTTTCAATCACCGCTTCAAGCAACGCTGGCGCTACGGCAAAAGTCGCCTAATTTTTAGATGTGTATTCGCGAGCACAGCACGACACAATGCCTCCAATCTCACTCGCCACTGGGCGGCTCGGCGGCTTCCTCTACGCAGAAATTTGACCAACTTTGTAGGGCCGGCTACGCGAGACTGGGTCTACTTGTGGCAGGTGCAACCATCCCACACATACTTTTTTGACCTGAAAACATGGTGCGCTAAGATTGCGGCCGTTTGGTTAGCTGGACGTGCTCGACTTGGGGAAGCAAGGTGGTGCTCCCGATTCGTTCATCGTTCGTGAGTCAACCACAAAGTTGAAAATCAAAATTCAAAATGTACAGAGACAAACAAGTATGAATGTGACTTCAAGTAGGAGAGCGATCTGAACAGTGTCGCAGGGGAAAGGTTGACTAAATAGAGGTGTTATGCGTTGTAAATTTGGCATGTCGAAAGCGGTGAAAGACAGGCAGACAGATAGATGCTCAGAGGTTCTGGGACCGCAGGGCTCCTCCTTCTTTGAACAACCTATCTCTCTATAACTCTCTCTCTCTTTCATGCGCGAACAAAGAAGATCCGTTCTGCAAAATAAAACAGGTCGTTTTTTCAATATGTTTTACAAGATGGACTTCTTTTGCAGTGTTTTCATGAACAGAAAAATCCAAAACGTTGGTGCAAATGGTTGAAAAAGAGGTCGATCTTCTGGGTAAGGAGCCACTAAAAGGCGAAAGTGAAGCTTTGCGAGGAAAATCATTTATAGCTCCTCCTTGCCTTCGGACTTGACGATGGATTGCAGCCGTGCTTCAGCCGCTGGCCAGTTGATGAGCTTAAACCAATTCTCCACATAGTCAGGACGGTTGTTCTGGTATTTCAAGTAGTACGCATGCTCCCACACGTCGAGCCCGAGCACGATCGGTGATGCCGGGGTGTCCTGATTTGGTGTCGTCTTGATGACAAGGGCATCATCTTCGTAAAGCAACCACGCCCACCCCGAACCAAATACGCTTACGGCCTGTTGCACAAAAGCGTTTTTGAACATTTCAAAGCTTTGAAACGATGCCTTGATATGCTTGTCCACGAGGGAGCCATCTTCTGGGACATTTTCTGCTTCTGCATCAGATGGTTTCATCATAGACTTCCAGAACAGGTCATGGTTGACGTATCCTCCTCCGTTATTTCTTATCGTGCCTCGCAGTCTCGACGGTACCTGGTCCAAGGACTCTGCGAGCAGAATTCAAAACAGTCAATTAGCCACCAAACCCGACCTACAAAGCCACCACGCACGCCACTATCACGCCTTTCCAAGAATCGAAGGACATCATCAACTCATTCGTCGACGTTCAATCGACCATCGCCACCACGATTCATCAATTCTTCCGACCGATGCCAATTTGCAGTCGATCCAATCATTCCCGTCAAAACAACAAACCACAAACCACAAACCACCAACCACCAACCACCAACAACAAATATCACACCAACTCACGCAGCAGCTTGTCCACGCCCAGCTTGGCCAAGTGTTTGTTCTCCGGGTCCGCTCTCAGTTCCGCTAACGCTGCGTTCAGCTTGTTCGTGTACCCTTGGTGGTGTTTCAGGTGGTGAATTCGCATCGTCTGCTCGTCAATGAACGGCTCCAGCGCGTCGTACTCGTACGGCAGCGGCGGCAGCGGCAGGTTCTGCCCCACACCTGGCGTAGCGAGGACCACCGCCGCGGACACCCACAGCGCGCACCCTGCGCTTCGTGCACACACCATCGTCAACGGATCTTTTGTCCTTGTCCTTGCAAAGTGCTTCTGCGAGTCTTCTCTGGGAGGAGGAAGGGGAAGAGGAAGAGGAAGGAGGAGGGTACACGGTGTAGCTGTGGGGCTCACCTGTCCCCGTATTACCCGTACTTGGAAATTACGGGAAGCGGGATCTTTCGGAGGAATGTTCACTTTGTTCTGTTACTGTGTGCGTGCTATGGAGATGCTATTTGGACACTATGTGTGCTAGGTGTACACGTACTATGTAACGCCGGAACCAAGAACCAGACCATACATCAAAGAAAGTGACCTGAGAACCAAGGAACCAAGTAAGGAACCAAGGAAGGAACCAAGGAATCAGGATTAGTACTAACAATACCTGCTATGAATAGGGAACCTACTAGTGGAAACTCAATTGGGTTTCCCCTCGTCCACTCAGCAAATCGGTTCTTTATTAGCACTATCTCCTACCGTTGTCCTAAGTAGTGAGATGTCAGTCAAAACCCCTTCCCAGATTTGAATGAAAAATGACCACAGTCTCAAATCAAAGTCTCACAAATCTCACAGTCTCACAGATCTCACAGTCTCGCAATCGCGAAAAGAACGAGTGTCTCAACAGTCTCAACGAGCAAAGTAAAAGGCCGAAAGAGTCAATCATCAAATCGTCAATCATCAAATCGTCAATCGTCAATCGTCAATCGTCAAATCGTCAATCGGCAGTCGGCCAACGAACGCGCTGGACAGGCCAGCAGGGACTACCATGGCGAGCGAGCCTCTGTGTGCATCCGGTGAGCGCAGCAAAGTTGGCGGGGAGGCTCAAGATGTGAAAGACGACGACTTCGAAGATGACCGAGATGCGGAAGACAATGATGCTGATGCAGAGGCAAAGGCAGGTTCAAGTTCAGGTTCAGAGGAAGAGGAAGAGGAGGAAGCGGACTCCGTGGAACGTATGCTCAAGTCAGCGTATCAGGTGGCGCGAGAAGCAAATTTGATGCGGAATTTGGAAGAGATGCGCAAGCTTGGATTGGTGAGCGAGGCGACTGCGGCCGGTGGAGATGGGGATGGTGATGCAGACGGAGATGGCGGGTCGGCAGTGGTCGCGACATCATCATCCACATCGTCATCTTCATCTTCTTCTTCAGGAAACAAGAAGAGAGGGAGGAAAATGCAGAGCGTCACAGCGCCGTCGAGGAGGTCCGGCAGACTGCAAAATCTTGAGCCTGAGATCAAAGTCTACACGTCGCCGCGCAAGAAACCTCGAACGAGCAGCACGGACGAGTTGGGCGTAGAGGAGCGCATCTCTAGAGCCAACCAATTCGCCACCATGGAGAAGAAAATCGAGCGGTTGAGGGAGCTGCACGAGCAAAACAACACGGGATATAAAACGCCGCCCACAGCAACTTATGAGCATACCTGGATGCGAGTGAAAACAATGTCGGACAAGCAGCTCGCTCTCCGAGTGAAAAGGATCGAAGCTTGCTGCGGCCAGCATTGCATCATCAAAATGCGAATGTTTTCAGAGGTCCTCATTCTGGCCGGAAAGGAAGAGCTTGCCCAAGATGCAGAGGCTGCATTGCATCGTTTGCGTGGCCTCATCACGCGCTCCTAACGTTTCACGCTGCACACAGTCAAAGTCACGGCCGAGCGGTGACATTTACAGTTTGTCTCATTTATGTTTTGTGTACAACCGTAGTAAGAAAGAAAGTCAAATGTAAATATTTCCTTGGCGCGATTTCTGGGGATGGTAACAATGTAGAAAAGTCTGCCAAAAAAAGTTTTTATCTTATTCTCAGTAAAAGATGCCGAACGTCGCTCATAGCAAACAATATGCGGTGTAGACGAAATCGGAAGTCATTCAGTTATCCAGCTGTTCAGAAATGTAAACAAAAATGCCTAGGCGCGAGTGTTTGCAAGAGTGGTAGGTTCATACCTGTGGGCTTCTTTCCTTCTCTTTGCAAGCACGACGCCCCCAACTACAAGAGCAGCAGCGCAAACAGATCCAATCACTGCTCCTACAACCACCCCGGCAGTGGGGCCGTTCGCAGAGTCTGAGGAATAGATTGAGGAGGAGGTTGGGGCACCAGCAACGTTGGAGTCGTCGCCGGTGGAGCCATCATTGTCACTCCCATCACTGTCGTCACCGTCGTTGAAGACCTCATCCAAAGTCTTTTTGATTTCGTCGACAGAGTCGCCGAGACTGCTAAAGTCCTCGACGGACATAAACCTAGCCTTCTCACCAAAGATCTCATTTGTGATGTTTTGGGTCCAGCCGTTGTCAAAGCCAATGGAGACTACGAATACCAAAGCGCCGGTCAGCTCAATGTCCTCAGCAATCTCAATGGTGCGGTCAACATCCGGGTCGGAGATGAGACCATCAGTCAGAACAAGTACCATCTGCTGGTTGCGGTATGAAGGGGCAGTGATGATCTTTTCGAACGCGAGTTCCAAGGCACCAGATGGGCAGGTTCCTCCATATGGGGTAATAGTGGTTTCAAGAATGTACATGGTGCCGAGGAGGGCAGCTTCGCTGTGGGCCATCCCTTCCCCAGTAATATTTGCAACAATAGGTTCGTAGGTCTCAGGATCGCAGGAGAATGCGGAAAGAGAAAACGCCACACCGACTTCGTCCTCGTCGGACAGCGCCCAGTCGCCATAGTCATCTAGCAGCTCGTCGGTGATATTGCCGATGTAATCAATCGCCAAGTTCCAGCACGAATCCCCGGATTCGCGGTAGCACAGCGGGTCCGCTTGTACGATAGACGAGCTCATATCCACCACAAAATGCAGGTCCAGGTACTGCGTCTCGCTCTGCAGAGTCCTTCGCAGCGACTGGCTCCCATCGGCCATGCTCGCAGCCGCGGCCGCCACCACAAGTCCCGCGCGCATGCTACGGCCTCCCATTTCCACCCTGCACTATCCACCTCCTCCGGTGCGACCTTTTCAACCTCGCCCGACTCGTACAACTACCAATTCCACCACTCCGATGTTGCAATGTTGCAATGTTGCAATGTTGCGATGTTGCGATGTTGCAATGTTGCGATGTTGCAATGTTGATGGTGCCACCGATTTGAGGATTGCAGTAGCTCTCGGACCCTCGCTCGCACCTCGTGTTCTTACGTTCTTACGTTCTTACGCCAACTAAATTTCTCTCTCTCTCTCTCTCTTTATAATTAGCTAGCTAGAAGTTACTCTCTCCTCTCTCCGTGAGGCCTACGCGACGGGCTAGTCCCCCGTACTGCAGGGCGACCGCACGCTAGGTGAGACGTACAAGTGGGTGTGAGCGGAGGAGGCCTCGCAGGGGATGTGAGGGAGTGGAGTGGTGGAGGGAAGAGAGTGGAAGAGTGGTAGCGATAGTGTTGACTGCCGCTACGAGTGGCCGTCTTTAGTTTTTAATTTTGATTTTTGATTTTTAATTGTGTGTTTTTGGTGTTATACAGTCACTCATTGTTCAAACAGAGCTAACACGTGAGAATGAGATAGAATGAGCCAAAAACGATCGATACTAGCATTGTGATTATCATCCTTCTCACAATCATTGTCTTCATGAAACTCTTCTGTGGTTTCTCGTTCTCAATAATTGCGGCCTCCCAACCTTTCTCAGCGGGAACTATAGTAGTACTCCGATCGACTGCAAAGAGAGTGAGAGTGAGAGAGAGAGATAGAAAGTGAGTTGTGAGAGGAATAGATGTGAGGAAGGAAGGAAGGAAGGAGGGAGTGGAAGGGTGGGTCGCTGATGATAAGCTGTTCTTTGGGGGGCTAGCCTTCTCCGTAGTAGGGTCCGTGACGGTATGAAATGCCTTCGGAAGGGAGCTAAGGTGAAACGGTAGCTGGTGGTAGACGTTAGTTGTGCATGACCATTCCAATTTCCAATGTGGAGGATCTTAGTCGTGGAGATACCGTGTGCGGTAGGGCACGTACCCTGCCTTCGCTGAATCATTGACTGTGAAGTTGGGCTAGTGAGGAAGACTATTCAAAACTTTAGTCTAGACTAGCGCGAAAATTGTCTTTCCGTGGGCGGAGAGACTGTGTTTCTGGCTAGCAAGTGGACACCAATCTGTAAGCCTTTTTAAGCATTTCTATGTTTGGCCGTATCCTCCTTCCTTTCCTGACGCTGGGTTTGTCTTTTTTCTTGATCCTGCGAATGAATGAATGAATTTATCATGATGATTTATCGCGGAAGGAGAAGGCAATTGACAGAATAAATTAAATTACCGGTACTGAGTACTCAGTACCGACAAGTTTTACACAAACGTTGAAGCCTTGAGCAGGACCGGAAAGAAAAACGCGAGAGAAAAGATAGATAAGCTTAACGGGAATACTGCGAGGCACGTGCGGAATGTGTGGAGAGGCGAGGTCACTACCCGCGGCCAGGCTAATCTCCTACGGCTTGTTCTGTTTGTTTAGAGCGTTTGCTGGACCAACTTGAAGTTGTCAACCGTGACCAGTGTGACCGCGCAAAACTTTGAACGCTTTTCCTTCCAACTGCTCTTCCGCTCGAGCACAAACAAACCACAGCCAAATTCTAAATTCGACGAATAAATTAATTCTTGTGTCAGTAATCGCTCCAAATGCATGCAAGAATACACCCTTCCTTTCTTTCTTTTCTTCCTTCCTTCTTTCTTTCCTTTCTTGCTTGCTCGATTTTTGTTCCGAATCTTCTTCTCCCAACTGTGACCGTTCCGATGACGGCGGCAGGGCCTGGCCTTGCCTGATGATTATTCGATCGACAGCATGAGCATGAATTAGCGCCAAGAGTGACGAAAAGTGACAGGAAACATCAGGAAACGATGCGAAGCGCACCATTCCAGTGAGCCGGTCGCGATTTCCTGCATTAATTTGTAATTAACATTCGTTTCGTCGATTGATTGACTGACTGATTGGACTGATCGCTGAACGAACGGGCCGGGTCACGACTTGGCTTGTCCATTCGGTTTATTCTGTTTTCGTTCCCTCTTTCTTTCTATCTATCTATCTATCTTTCTATCTTTGTTTCAGCGTCTGCTCAACACCAATTAACCCGCAAGAAGCTCCGCGTTGGACATCGTTGGTTGGACTCGTGAATGTTGGCCATAAATTGCAAGCATGTGACGAAAGGCCCAATCGCGAGCCCGATCTGCGAGTCGGTTCATCGTCTGGCCTGTCTGGCTTGCTAGAGCCTGTGTTTTGGTGCATTTGTGTCAGTCAGTCCAGTCACTGTGCCGCCGTCCGCAGCTCCCTTTGGAATCCTTCGGATGCGAGGACACTCGCCAAGTAAGGCCGGGTGGGACCATCTCAAGAGCTTAATTAAAGAGCCAATGGCATGTCTCCCCTCTTCCGCGTGTGAATGTGGGGCCTTGGGCCTTTCCTGACTTCCGTGACTTCCGCGCAAGAACCGGCGGAACCGGACGGGTGCAACTGATGCAACCTTGCTTTGTGTGCATCAACTATCATCAACTCACAACTTGAATGTTGAACATTTTTTGATTGACATTGTGAACGCGAAGAACGCGGGGCACTGGCGCGACTCTTTCTTCCCCTATCTTCTGAGCTGCTATTCAGTACCTCGTGCCACCCAACCACTACTAATCTGTCAGGTTTCTCCAGCTCTCGACTGCTAACTAGAGTATCTACTAATAGTCGCACTAGCGCACGCGCACACGCCCGGAGCCGTGACTGGGAAGCGACGAGCCAGCAAGCCAGCCAGCTCAAATGAGAAATCTTTTTCCATGAATTCTGGACATGTTAATTTACAGTTAAATTAACTGTAAATTATCATTTTCATTTTTTAATNGTTCAAGTTGTCAACCGTGTGACCGCGCAAAACTTTGAACGCTTTTCCTTCCAACTGCTCTTCCGCTCGAGCACAAACAAACCACAGCCAAATTCTAAATTCTAAATTCGACGAATAAATTAAATCTTGTGTCAGTAATCGCTCCAAATGCATGGAAGAATACACCCTTCCATCCTTCCTTTCTTTCTTTCTTTCTTTCTTTCTTTTCTTCCTTCCTTCTTTCTTTCCTTTCTTGCTTGCTCGATTTTTGTTCCGAATCTTCTTCTCCCAACTGTGACCGTTCCGATGACGGCGGCAGGGCCTGGGCTTGCCTGATGATTATTCGATCGACAGCATGAGCATGAATTAGCGCCAAGAGTGACGAAAAGTGACAGGAAACATCAGGAAACGATGCGAAGCGCACCATTCCAGTGAGCCGGTCGCGATTTCCTGCATTCATTCGTCGATTAATTGACTAATTGATTGGACTGATCGCTGAACGAACGGGCCGGGTCACGACTTGGCTTGTCCATTCGGTTTATTCTGTTTTCGTTCCCTCTTTCTTTCTATCTATCTATCTATCTTTCTATCTTTCTTTCAGCGTCTGCTCAACACCAATTAACCCGCAAGAAGCTCCGCGTTGGACATCGTTGGTTGGACTCGTGAATGTTGGCCATAAATTGCAAGCATGTGACGAAAGGCCCAATCGCGAGCCCGATCTGCGAGTCGGTTCATCGTCTGGCCTGTCTGGCTTGCTAGAGCCTGTGTTTTGGTGCATTTGTGTCAGTCAGTCCAGTCACTGTGCCGCCGTCCGCAGCTCCCTTTGGAATCCTTCGGATGCGAGGACACTCGCCAAGTAAGGCCGGGTGGGACCATCTCAAGAGCTCAAGAGCTTAATTATTAAAGAGCCAATGGCATGTCTCCCCTCTTCCGCGTGTGAATGTGGGGCCTTGGGCCTTTCCTGACTTCCGTGACTTCCGCGCAAGAACCGGCGGAACCGGACGGATGCAACCGATGCAACCTTGCTTTGTGTGCATCAACTATCATCAACTCACAACTTGAATGTTGAACATTTTTTGATTGACATTGTGAACGCGAAGAACGCGGGGCACTGGCGCGACTCTTTCTTCCCCTATCTTCTGAGCTGCTATTCAGTACCTCGTGCCACCCAACCACTACTAATCTGTCAGGTTTCTCCAGCTCTCGACTGCTAACTAGAGTATCTACTAATAGTCGCACTAGCGCACGCGCACACGCCCGGAGCCGTGACTGGGAAGCGACGAGCCAGCAAGCCAGCCAGCTCAAATGAGAAATCTTTTTCCATGAATTCTGGACATGTTAATTTAAATTAAATTATCATTTTCATTTTTTAATAATTTATACAGTTAAAAAAGGAATTTCGATTTGATAGAAGAACTGAGCAAAAAGATGCAACAGATGCAAAAAGATTAGCTAGCATTTCTCTCTTTTCTTTTCTCCCCAATATTCCCCAATGGCGCGAGCACGTAAAGTCGCCAGTAACAGGGCCTCTTCCGTGACGTGAAACGTCACATATTTTGCCGTGAACAGAGTATAACAGAGTATAACAGATGACATTAGTCAAGATGCAGCGAGTACAGCGAGTCCTCGAGTACACTTGGCGGGTTTCGAGTAGCTGGACCATCGGATAATTTCGTCAGGAGCGCTCTACAGAAGAGTCAACAGGGCGCGATAGAGCAGGGCTTGGGCTTGCGTGTACGATAGTGTGGACGAGGAGGACTTTTGAGATAGATCCTCCAAAGGTTGAACTTAAGTTTTCCGAATCTCTGCTTTTTACGGTCAACTAACTCACGCAGATCGGCAAAACGAGCGGCGGAAGGGCGATTTAGAGCGAATATCGTGGAAGAGATAGACAAGCACGGACAGTTCTCCTCGACGTGTTCAGGCGCCTTCAAGTAGGAAGGTTTTCTCGCTGCTTTTTAGACGACGGCTGAGGGGAAAAAGTGGGACGGGTATTCTTGCAAAGATTCGGACCTTAACGAAAGCGGCGCGTGCCGGAAGGACTCTCTTCTTAGCGCGTCGTGCGAGTCAAACGTTCCTGAGCTTTGATCACCGTCCGGGATTTGCCTCTGGATCGATAAAAAGAGTCACGATGGATGCCACCACGACAGCAGAGGAGAGAGCGCAAGCCTCGGCCATGCGCGAAGGCTCGTCAGCAACCGGAGAAGGCGGAGCCGTAGACACGTTTGACTCCATAGCGAATGTCGAGATTGATGCTGATGCGCGCCAAAAGTATGTCTTGATCGAACTGAAAAAGGATGGGGCGCAGAGATACCTGGTTCGCGGCAAGAGGTTTGCAGCTTATCATAAGGATGCCGCAGCCGACACCCTTGACAAATTACGAGACAGCAATGTACCAGGCATGTCCTTCAAGGTGTTGGGCGGCGGTCGAATCACTCACTCGACAGAGGAGAAGAAAATTGAAGTGTACGGTTTCTCATACGGGTTCCCATGGGAAGGCGCATACAGGCACGACTTGAGCGCCGACGAGATCCGCAAAGCATATCCTGAATACACAGTTACAACCAGCGACGAGGGATACTAGAGTCGCGGAGAGTTACCCACCCAGCAGCCGCAGTAAATTGTTGTCGAATTTGCAACGGCCAGCTGAGTAGTGCATCTTCACTCTGGTAGCTTTCCGCAACCTCACAAACTTCCGAAACTACAAACCAGCGGGACACGTGTACCTTTCGCATTGCGGCCCGCCCTGCTGTCCTACCAAACTGTACTCACAATCTTTCCTCATCTCTACGCAAAGAATCGAAAGAAGCTTTTTTTCCCCTTTAGCTCCGAGCGAGCGAGTGTGTACTGTGCGATGCCCCCAATCCTGTGCCAGCCAAGCTCCCGGGGGGGGTTGTCCATGCTGGTCCGTGCAAAATAGCTTTGCAGATGGACGCCACGAACATTTCTCTTTTGCGTTTTACGGTGCTCAGCACTCCATAACGCCTCAGATTCAGAACCGTGACGGGTATTTTTCTCCCGCAGCCAAATCGCAGCAAGCCTTACAGTGGCATGGTTCCCTCTCGACGGACTCGACGGACATGACTTTGCAATTTCCCATCACCACTCCTACTGGCTGTGGATCACTCGGCTCAACAAGCAAGCAAAATCTGCGATGTCCCTGCAATACCGGTACATTTCTATTCATTTTTCAATTCACTGAACAGACCTCGAAGTCAGGTCCTGTCCCGGAACAACTTGGCACACCAATGGCATATAAACCTTGCGCTTACTTTCTGCGCTCGAGGGAAAGCCCGAAACCAGCAGCCTGAGAGCACTCTGAGGCCGATATCAGTCAACGGGGCCTCGAGCGATGAGCTGAGCGAGTCATAGCCATAGCCAACGTTTCCTTTCAATCTTGATGGACCCTAAGTCCTCCCCTGTCCGTCATCCGTCATCCGTCATCCCTCACCCGACGTTGAAAGCTGTGTATCCCAAGTTCGCATTGCTCGCTCAACTCAGCTTTCAATTCAACGTAATACTACAATCTATCTTTTCCAAGGATGCTGTAGAGTTGAAAAAGTCGCGAGTCAGCTGAGTCAGCCTGGCCAGGAGAGCGCGGTGGAGTTCGTTCTAGAGCTTTCCAGAAGCATTTCAGTCAGTCAGTCTGACAGTCTGTCTGTCGAGCCTGTCTGTCGAGCCTGTCTGTGAAACGAAACAAACGAAATAATTAGCTGCTATAGCGTGGGCGAATTCGCATCGGAGATATAAGTTTTCATGCATTCACATTTGTTCCCCATTCGCGACGATGAGAAAGCACATGCACATGCATGCACGCACGCTCGCACACACAACTAATAAAAATTGTTCATTCACTGACAAAAGCCAACAAAACAACGCGAAGCAAAATACAAAATCAAACATTTCAACAAACAACGATGCGACAACAATCAGAGAGTGAGTAGCGAAGGCTATGCGGCGAGGCTGCGCAGTGACTCACTCACCAATGGACGGAGAAGAAGAAGAGGAAGAAGGAAAGCGAGGCTTCTGGAAGGCGCTAAGAGCAGCATAGCGGCGCCTGTGTTCGTCCGTCGCCTTGCTAGCGCTCCAGCTACCGCCATCACACTCTCACTCTCGTGCAAGGAGGCGTAGGAGGAGGCCTTCGGAATTCGGTACATCTCCGTAGCTCGGGCGTCTAGCGGTCCGTGGATGATGATGGGCGGAGTAGAAGGCACGCTAAACGTGCTAGACGGGCTGGTCGGTGGAGCCGCGGAAGAAAGAATCCATGTCAGACAATCCTCCAATCCACTCATCCATTCACTCACTCACTCACTCATTCGTTCGTTCGTCGATCTGTCTATCCATCCATCGCAAGGCCGTCCGTCCATCGCGCGCGGCAGATACGAGGCAGGCACAGGCACAGACACAGGCACAGACACACGAGCGGTTGTTGCAGAAGGTAGCGAAAAATGTTCTCCAAGCTCGCCCAGAAGAGCAGCCCTGCGCTGAGCAGAGGTCTGCAGACCATGGCCAAGAGGCAGAGCGGCCTGCTGGCGTCCAGGCAGCACGATGCGTCCATGTCGATGGCAGCGCCAATGCTGAGCGCTCACAGAGGCCTCGCGGGCAAGGTGACCGGAGAGGTGATCGGAATCGATTTGGGAACCACCAACAGTTGCGTGTCCGTCATGGACGGCAAGTCCGCTCGCGTGCTTCAAAACTCGGAGGGTGCGCGGACAACGCCTTCGATTGTGGCGATCCTTGACGACGGGGAAGAGCTCATCGGAACCCCTGCCAAGAATCAGGCGGTGACCAACCCAACCAACACCTTTTACGCCACGAAACGTCTGATCGGTCAGCGCTTTGACAGCGATGAGGTGCAGAAGGTCTCCACCATGGTACCATACAAGATTGTCAAGGCCAAGAACGGCGACGCCTGGGTGGCGAGCGCCAGCGGCAAGGAGTTCTCCCCTTCCCAGATTGGCTCCAAGGTCCTCAAGAAGATGAAGGAGACCGCAGAGTCCTTCCTCGGAAACCCAGTCAAGCAGGCTGTCATCACTGTCCCTGCTTACTTTAACGACTCACAGCGTCAGGCAACCAAGGACGCAGGCAAGATCGCCGGCTTGGATGTGCTCCGTATCATCAACGAGCCAACCGCCGCAGCTCTTGCGTACGGCTGTGACAAGTCTAGCGACCACCTCATCGCCGTGTACGATTTGGGCGGTGGTACTTTCGATGTAAGTATCCTCGAACTCAGCGGAGGTGTCTTTGAGGTCAAGGCGACCAACGGAGACACTCTGCTTGGAGGAGAGGACTTCGATGAGACCCTCATGGACTACATCCGCGACCAGTTCAAGAAAGACACTGGCATCGACCTCCGCGGAGACAGCTTGGCAACCCAGCGTCTTCGCGAGGCCGCCGAGAAGGCCAAGCGCGAGTTGGATGCTCTCAAGCAGACCGACGTCAACCTTGCCTTCATCACCGCTGACGCCTCCGGACCAAAGCATCTCAACGTCAAGGTCACTCGCGCTCAGTTCGAGAACCTTGTGCAGGGCCTTGTCGACCGCACTGTCGGTCCTTGCAAGCGCTGCATCAGCGACGCTGGTGTCTCCATTAAGGAGATCGACGAGGTACTCCTCGTCGGAGGTATGACCCGCATGCCAAAGGTTCAGGAGACTGTCGAGAAGGTGTTTGGAAAGTCCCCATCCAAGGGTGTCAACCCAGATGAGGTCGTGGCTATGGGAGCTGCAATCCAGGGAGGAGTTTTGCGCGGAGATGTGACCGATATCCTTTTGCTTGATGTGACCCCGCTTTCCCTCGGAATTGAGACCCTTGGAGGAGTCTTCACTCGTCTCATCAACCGCAACACCACCATCCCAACCAAGAAATCCCAGGTCTTCTCCACCGCCGTCGACAACCAGTCCCAGGTCGGCCTCAAGGTCTTCCAGGGAGAGCGCGAGATGGCCGCAGACAACAAGCTCCTCGGACAGTTCGACCTCGTCGGAATTCCACCAGCTCCTCGCGGAGTGCCACAGATCGAGGTTACTTTTGACATTGATGCAAACGGTGTGGTATCTGTCAGTGCATCCGACAAGGGAACCGGCAAGTCTCAGTCCATTTCCATCCAGAGCTCGGGCGGATTGTCCGACGCTGAGATTGAGAAGATGATCAAGGAGGCTGAGATGAACGCAGAGGCTGACAAGAAGCGCAAGTCCGTCATTGATGTCTCTAACGATGCTGACGCTCTTATCTACTCCACCGAGAAGTCTGTCACCGAGCACGGCGACAAGCTCTCTAGCGAGGACAAGGAATCTGTTGAGAAGGCCATCAAGGAGATGCGCGAGGCACTTGACGCTGATCCACGCGACCTCGATGAGCTCACCGCCAAGAAGGAGGCTCTCCAGCAGATGTCCATGAAGATCGGCCAGGCTATCTACGGATCCGCCCAGCAGCAGCAGCAGGGCAACCCTCAGGAGGATGTCAAGGACGCTGACTTTGACGACAAGGACAAGAAGAAGTAATTTGATTTTGCCATAATCGACATCAAAACCAACCTGTTTTTTGCTTGCCTTTAGCCATCGTAAATTATTCTACTCACTATAAAGGGAAAGGAAACTATATACAAATTCTTCTTTGCATTGCAAATCATCGTGAAACAACGGCGGCAGCTGCGGCGCGGCAGCCACTCTTTCTCACATTGGCTAGCTACTAGCACATCGACACTTTCGCACTCATAGATTGTTCGACTGTACTGGTACTCATATTGCGATTGAAAGATTACTTTGTTTGTGTTCTTGTTTTACATATTCTTTGAATTGATTTTGAGCTCAATCTCCTCAAGCAGCTTGGTCATATACCTGAGACTGACGGTAGACTTGGTGGCGGCCTCAAGGTCCTTCTTGGCAAAAGCCTGTGAAATTTCTTCCACCAGCTCATCAACCTGTTGCTGCGTGCTGTCCCTCATTCTCGACAAGTCTTCAGCTGCGTCACATTCCTCTAGCTCCTCACGAGCCTCCATGGCACGCATCAAGATAAACGGGTCCACGTTTGTCTTTCCGCCCTCGCTTAGCGCGTCGACACCAGCAAGCTCCAGGAGATAAATAGCACGATCAAGTGGCGTTTTGAGTACCTGGTACGCGTTGTTGATGGCAGAAGAATGCTCCGCAGAGTACTCTTGCTCCTTCTCGGTTTTGTTGCCGTAGCGGTCAGGATGGAGCTTCTTTTGCAGATTCCAGAAAGACTTCTCCAGCTGCTGCTGATTTAGATCAAACTTTCGGTCGACGCCGAGCATCTCAAAGTGGGTCACATCGGTCTTTTCTTGGAGCGTGGCAGGCTCCTGAATCACGTTACACCCTGGACAGAAAAAGTTGACCCTGTCCAAATATTTGCCGCACTTCCAGCAATCGCTCGTCCATGGCTGCGCATGGCGCCCTTTGTGGCTGTGAATGTGCTCCTGCTGTTTGTACACATGGTCTTTGGCATGTCCGTGCTTGTGTTTGTGCACATGATTCCCGTCGCACACGTGGTCCGGGTCATCGTGATTGTCACAGCAATCGTCCTCCTTGCGCCTCGCAGTGCCTGGCGCCGCAGCAAATGTTCTCGCAGACCCCGGGGTCCCCGCAAACGACCTTGCCGCAAGCGCTTTCGGCCAGCTGTGCTGCGCAGCGGCCACTTTCAGGTCGTATTTTCCAGCCCAGGCCATCGGCCGAGGTCGCACAAGCGACTTGGCGCCAATCAGCAAGGCGGTTCCACGAGACAGCGTCATTGCTCTTGGCAAATCTCAACTCCTTGCCGCGAGAGAAAGTAATCCTCAGGAGGTGCACACCAAGTACAGATCGAGATACCTCTTAACTCTGAAAAACCTCGTGTCCAACGTGCTATTCACAAAACTGCATGCGCTTTCACAACGATCCTTTTGCTTTCACAATACTCTCGCAATTTTAATTTCGCGACCGAACGACCGAAGCAAAACTCCAATTCGCAAGAAACAAACAAACAAAAAAACAATCACGAAAGCTGACTAAAAAAATCAAAAGTCCGCTAGCGGAATGACTGATTGACTGACTGACTGACTGGTCCAAAGTCCACAGTCCACAGTCCACACCACACTCTCCTACTCCTCCCCGCGTACACCCGCGTACGTCCGCGTACACAATTGTCCCGCGTACACAATTGTCCCGCGTACACAATTGTCCCGCGTACACAATTGTCCCGAGTCGGCCAAAGCCCACTAACAAATTTCCAACTTGCGCTTTGCTCGTTCCCAGCTTGCTCCGCTCGTAAAAAACCGCTTCTCTTCCCCGCGTACACACCACAAGTCTCCCGCTAGTACACCCGAGTACACCCGATTACCCCGAGGACCCCTCTCAATTCGCCGATATCGTGCTCTTCCCTCAATGAAAAAGAGTTGTCTGCACGGAAAATGTATGGGAATTGCACTCTTATGCGCCTCCATATGCGATAGGTTAAGATAGACTGTTAAGATTTACTACGGTGTTGGTAGGACTCGAAGCGAGAAATTCCAGACGAAACTTCGGGGTGCTATTGTTACATAGTGTTTATTGGTACGATGCGAGGATTGTGGGTTGGTGGGATTGTGGGGAGGTTGAAGACAGGTTGTGGGAGTGCTAGAGTTAGCTGTAGTTAAGGGCTACTCTGGTGGTAGGGAAGAAGATTGGAGGCAAAGGAGGCTGCTAGTGTAGATGATAGGTGTGGAATAGGACTCAGGCGACGCACAAGGTGAGTACTATGAACTGGTAAGTGAGAATTAATGGCTGCACTTGACAAGGCTCCTATGCCATACTTAGTGAAAGTATTGAGGTGCAACTATTAGAAAATGAGAGTAGTCAATGGGTTCCGCAATAGAGATAATTCAGAGTATAGTTTCGTGTACTGACCGTGACACAGAATAAAGTGATCGACTCGCGATCAGGAACCGGTTTCGAATCGGGTTCTTGGAGTTGGAACCTATTGGATGGACTCGAACGAGACTTGTTCATTTTTGTTCCTCTGTTCTGCGACGCGTACATTTGCTGTGCGATGTCCCTCACCCTCCCATTTCAATGGAGCTCTGTTTCGTTTGGACCAGTCTTTCCCAAAGCTGGGCGCGGACACTTTGCGGTGTACAGAATAGAAACTCTTAGAAGCGTGGTTAGCAATTCACGTAGCGAGGCTTGCGCATGCAGCTCGCGGCCTTGGTCTCTGCCGGGAGGAGGTCAACAGAGCGGTGGAAACGAGGTGCGGGAGAGTTTCAAGTTGCAAGCCAGAGGAAGAGGAAGGAGAAAGTGTCCTCGCGGACGGAGAAGTGTGGTGTTGGGGGACCAGATAGGAGATGCTTGTGAGAAGGGTTCCGCAAGTGTTTGCGGGTTGGCGAGCTGCGACGCGTCCCGCGTGGAGGCTTTTGAGCACAGGAATTGACACACAGAGCGAAGTTGCGAATGTTGCGAAAGTTGCAAATGTTTCGAAAGTTGTGGATGTTGTGGATGGAAGCGAGAAGAAAAAGTCTTTGAATGCGATGCTCAGTGAAGAGATTTGGAAAGCCAAGTCCAAAGAGCAAGTTGCGAAGCTGCTGAGGTTTTACGTGTTTAATAATGATAAGAGTGATAAGAACGGGGAGGACAATGGCGATGAAGAGCTGCTCAAGTCTGATCTTGGAACTCGCTTTGCTGGGTTGCAAGGCAGGCAGAACGGCAGGAAGCCTCCCGGTGAGAAATCAGTAAAGAAGAACGAAGATTTGGCCGGGCAAGGAAGCAAAATAGTTGTAGATGATGTGGTATTGAGCACAGCAATGTGGAGTTTGTTCAGGCATCCTGGAAATATAAATGCGGTGGCGGAAGAGGTGAACGCCCTTGTCAAGACTGCGGCTTCCACTCGCTTTCGAAGCAGCCGCTCGGCGCAGCAAATATCTACAGGAATGTCCAAAATGCTATATGTCATACAGCGAGATAATCTTCCCCCGGCTGTCCAAAACCTGAGGGATTGCATGACTGGAAAGATGCCCCGCGCAACATCTTCCGAAATTGCTTCGTTTCTTGCTGCAATGGGGAGGCTTGACGCATATCCATACTTTAAGGTCTCCCGTGGGATGTACAAACACTATGCAGACGACAAAGAGACCTTGGTCGATGACGGAGATAGCTCGGAACAGAAATCAGAAGATTCAAATGTCGCTTCCAAGCATCTTAGCGGCCAGCACCAAGCTGGAGGGGACTACGTTGTCATCAATGACGAGGCGGTCAAAGCATTCTGGAAAAGCTTCGAGAGCAGATTCTTGAAAACGCGTGCCACGATGAGTTTTGGGGATTTTACCCGCATTTTAAATGCCACTAGCAAGCTAGAATACCATTGGGACGAGGAGCTCTTGACCACACTCATAGAAGTGGACGCCCGAAAGGCTCTCAAGACCTGTTCACCCCGTTCTCTATGTGTTTTGGTCGTAGCTCTTTCCAGATTCAAGTACCAACCATCGGCAGACTTTTGGGAGGAGCTCGAGTTCGTGCTCATCAATAAATTTGATGCATGCAATCCCCAGGAGTTGGCCAATTTAATATCAGCCATGGGAAGTTTGGAGCATACCCCCTCCAAGTGGTTTTGGTCTGGGTTCCAGATGGCCGTCATGGACATGCTCTCTGACTTTCAGCCTTCCCATTTCGTTTTTATGGCGCGGTCAATGTCGTTTCTCAACCTGCCCTTGGAATCTGTGTTTTGGGAAAGCTTTCAAGATACATTCATCGAAAACGTCAAGAAAAACGCCTTGACTTCCAATCAGTTGGATCTCATGCTGCGAGCAGTGGTGTGCTTTTCCAGTAAACCCTCGGAAGCTTTGCTCAACCACTTGGAGAATCTCACCGTGACCTTTGCTGACAAGCCGGCTTACCGCACACTTCAAGTGAGCATGGATCGGGCTAAAGAGAGGGTGGCAAGAAGCGCTGATGAAGAGTAAATTCCTTATGCCTCGCCCTCCACACTTCCATACTGGACATCTTTTTGTCAATTCCTTCAATGAACACTCCTCTTGATATATTATCCTGACCCAAAACGTTTCCGACTTGAAATCTCAATTTTAAAGAAACTTACTGTTTGAATTCACATCCCTCACACCGAACAAAATGTATGAGCTCAAAAAGCATCACGTTCTTCTTACGGGTCCGAGGTTCAAAAGAGTTGGAAACGCAAGAGATTTCCAGTCACACTTGAACAGAAACAACGAGGCCGAATTCCTCGCAATCATGGGCTCCTCGCAATCATGGCTTCAAAAGGCTAAATCTTCTTTTGGGTCCGAGACGCAAGAGAGATGGAAACGCAAGAGATTCACAGTTGAGCATAAACAACCGAATTCTAAATCTTCTTACGGGTCCGAGATTCAAGAGAGATTTCCATTTTCCATTTTCACAGTTGAACAGAAACAACTCGCCATCATGGCAATCATGGCTCCGGAAAGTAAAATCTTACACTCACTGTCAATCAAGTAGTAAAATGGAAACTGGTATCTTAGCTAGTATTACTACTCCGTCCTTCGTTGCGGCACATGCACTTACCCCCAAAAAGAAGAAAAGGAAAGCCTTGGACATCGTTGGATCAGGCAGGAGCAAGCTTGTGGACACTTGCCCCCATCCTCGCCTCGGTGTTCCGTCGGTGACTGACTGGTGAGACCCAACTTTCCAAGCATCTTTGTCTATGTCCTCCTCCGAGTCCAGGCTGCTGTCGCGGACTAGCCGGGTCTACCTTCGCGCCAATTTCTCTTGCACGCCCTCGAGATTTCACCTAACTCATCATCATGATCGCAGTAATCGCAGTAATCGTAGTCGGGAAAACGCTTTTTGTGGCCCAAAAGTGTGCGTCCGAAAGTGTGTCACAGTCAAGTTCGAGTCAAGTTGGCTATAGCTGCGCGCGAGTCTGAGCCTGTGAGTTGAACGCGAATGAACTTGGATTGACAGACAGACATGTCCGTGCAAATGCAAAGTGTAAAAGTGCAAACTCTGAGGCGCAAGTTGATCGCAGCATCGAGACTGACCGGCAGGCTGAACTCAAAAGATACGGGGATGAAAAACTTTCGCGTCCAGCGAGCGAGCTGGCCTTCAACGTCTTCAACGGCACGAAAAAATCTGTTGGTTGGCTGCGCTTCGTGTTTCGGCGAGGTGCAAAGCGAAAGGGAAAGCAAGAGCACGTGTCATCGTTGTTATCTCCCAAGATAGATAGATCGATCGATCCATCTTTCCTTTCGTGTGGTTGGATCGCAGCGCGCTTACCGATGGTACCGCATTCCCCTCGGCAGCAAGACTGTCTCGAATCATCTCACACTCTCCCTTTCAACAGTTGCTTTGCGTTCTCTTTTAGATTTCACACGATACACTTGCAAGATTCGCTCTCAGAAAAGAGTACTCAGTGATACTCAGTGTCCACATCTTTTGGGCAAGTGGAAACCATCCTGACGCGCATTTTTAAACAGCCAGCATGGCAATGGCAGCACCAGCTCTCATCCTCCAAGCTCTCGCGCGGGACAGTTCAACGGAGAGTCGTCGATGATGTGAGTGAGTGAGTGAGTGAGTGAGTGACATCCGCACACCACAAACAGCACACACAGCTGTGTGGGGCGACTAAAAGCAAGCGCGATAGTCGCCAGTCCACCAAATTTACTGTTCTTCAACGATGTGCCATGTATTCGCCTGGGCTTGACTGTCCGTCCACCGGTCGAGCTTACTGGCGTCAAACGCATCCTCATCGTGAGCTTCTTGAGAAGCAGCTTTCGACGGGCGGCCAGGAAAGCTTTCAGGGATCAAGGATAATCAAGGACTTATTTTTTCTTTGGCGAGAACCTCAATTCTGAACGACCACCGTGACCAAACGTGACCGTGAACGAACGAACGGTCAGGAGACTCAAGGCAATCGACCAAGGTCAGGTTGATGATGCATTAGTTGCAACATCTTGACATCTTGACTCAAGGCCAACGGCACTGATTGTGAACATGGTATTGTATGTACGCTAAGTTTAGTGCGCTCCACTCGCGCACTTGCCTAGTCTCTCAGCTCGCAGCCTCCGAGTTTCTTGTTGGCAACGTGGCCGTACTGGCAGTATTGCATTTGCATTTTCATTTCCATTTGTAGTGGAAGTGAAAGTGGCAGCGCATGTGTGGCAGTGACAGCGAAGCACAAGCGGTACAAGTAAAAGTACACGGCGTTCGTATCAGGCGACTTTTTCACCGGCACACAGGAGCTCCCGAGTCCTAGAACGTCTCTCCAATTATTGCTGTTACGGTATTGTTGCTTCTCCGTTTGCCAAATCCCAAAATGTTATCGCAATCAATCAACTATCACTCAATCAATCTTGATCAAATCAATCAAATAATCAATCAAGTTATTAAAACAAATGAACTTTGTAATTGGTTGTGGAGGGAAAATAATCAACAAATTGAAATGAATTTTGACCAAGAAAAGGAGGCGAAAATAAAACTCTAAATAAAAATCCTAAATACCAATAGCAACTCTCTCCCACACACCACACTAATACCAATTACCATTATCCATACCACCCGCGTTGCCCAACGAAAACATGAACACTCACTCACCCACTCATACACAGCCCACTCCATCCCTAGCTAGTCCTTTACCCTATCCGCCACTACTGAGCCGGCTACTCCAACCCTCAGCAACGACACTCCTAACGTACACACCTCGCTGCCTACCATCTCTACCCTCAAGTATAACCAATAACATAGTAGACCCCTATCCTGGCGCAGGTCGGCTAGGGTAAACGGAGAGTGCGAAAGAAAGAAAGAAGGAAAGAAAGAAAGACACGAATGAATGATGAAAGTGATGAAAGAATGGAATGAATGAATGAATGAATGAATGGAAAGAAAGAAGAGGAGGACAAAGGACAAAGAGAGAGTTCGTTTTTGTCTGTGTCACTAGTGTCACTTGACATTGCGAGTATTGCGAAATTGGTGGTAAGTACTTGTTGCAAGAAGCAGACAGACAATACAGACAATCTCAAAACGTCAATCAGTCAATCAGTCATTCACTGTCAATCAATCAATCGGTCAATCAGTCAGTCAGTCAATTCGTGAGCTGCGCAGTTGTGTCAGGCCTGACACAGCGAGCGAGCACAAATCCTCTACGCAAAGTCGCAGAAAACGCAGAAAGGCAGGCTCGCCGAAGTTGGAAGCTGAGCGGACGCGGTGCGCTGCGCGGATGGTCGGTGGCGTGACAGGGAAGGTCGCTTGGGCAAGAGTTGGTTGCAGGAACGCTAGCGTGGTTGGTGTATTCCTGGAGACACAGGCGTGACCCACTGGAGTGGCTTGTGGCTAGTGGCAGGCATGGACGGGCAGGATGTCGTCGAGTGGATCCAGGACCACCTGGTGGGCTTTGTGTTTGCGTGCCTGGCGGTGGTGCTCTTGCTGCTGTCACTGGTCTCACGCTGTGTGCGCCATTCCTTGATCGGTATCGGAGCCACTGTATACCTGTGGGTGGCTTTTTGGGGGTCGCATTTCGTGTGCTTTCTGTTGCAAATCATTATTAGAGTGTTTGGGTTCTGGATCCCTCGTGTACAGCGGGAGAGGTTGCAGTCCAGATGTCAGCAGCTCACTATCCTCTTCCTCATCAACCTCAACCCTTTCTGGCACGTCAGGGTCGTTCGACGGCCCAAAGGCGGCGTGCCAAGATCATGTGTCATTACGCCAAACCATCTGTCGTACGTGGACTCCTGGGTTATTGCGGCATCTATCTTTCCAGTGCCACCTACTTTTGTGGCAATGGGAAGTCTATTTAAGATGCCGCTTTTTGGCCAGGTGATGAAGCTGGCTGGTCATATTCCTGTTGTATTCTACAAGAAAGAAGACGGCCGCTACGGTGTGCGCAACAGCGAAGGAATTATGGAGCAAGGGAAGAGGGCACTCGACGATGGGCGAACCTTGTGCGTCTTCCCGGAAGGCGCACTGAGCAAGACCCAAGAGATGCTCGAGTTCAAGGATGGGTTCTTCAAACTCGCATTTAAAGAGAAGAGGCCTATCGTGCCTGTTGGGTGCTGGGGCAATCATCGATTGTTTCCGCCTGGAAATCAGTTCAACATGGCCGCCTTCGCCACAGTGTACGTGGCCATTGGGGACCCTGTAGACTCTACACAGTTCGACTCACCGGAGGATCTCCGTGATCATGTTTTCAAAACGGTCCAGAACCTCCGCGACGGATTGCCAAATTTTGATTTATATACACGCGGGGATGGCATCTTGAAACCCTCGCGCGAGAGCACCAAGCACTCCCAGATTCAGCCGGACGTGCAGGGCAGCACCGATTTCTTAGACCTTGAAGAGGTGGACTCTGACCGCGAGCGAGGACCTACCCTGTAGAGTGCAAACACTTTGCCTGTTGTTCGATTGTTGATCATTGTAATCTTGCATGCTCGGCTAAAGCAGCCCTTTCCAAAATGTTACGAGATAATTTTCCTCACCTCATCTAACACGACTCAAATTTTCCATCAAGTATCCCACACAAGAGTCTCTCTCCAACTCTTTCTCCCGCTTGCCTCGAATCAACTGGGTTCTTGACTGGGCCGAGACTTCCTATCATCGTGGCGTTGTTTTTGTCGCGGAGATTAAAATCCATCGTAAACGAAGAAAATAGCCAGTCTTTGCTCTGATTAGCTCTGCTTTCGCGCCAACATCTCCTCTCTGTTTTCAAACGACAGCACATACTCACAGACGAACTATTCACATTCCCACTTGCTATTCAACATTTTTCTTGTGTTTCTATATCGAAACTGGATCATTCGTCATTATGGTTTTCGAAGATAGAGACTTTACCACTTTCACTTTGACCTCGAACGCACGCACCGGTAGGTAACAATTTCCAGGAACAGTCAAACTAAGAAGCAGAAAGAAAAAGAATTTTTGCAGAGTCCTTTCAAGTTGGGAACAACAGCTATCTTCAAGATACTCATCGTCCGCCAGGACACATACAATGCTCTCTTCATACGGCCGATACATCGCTCCAGCATCAGACCAAATCGCGCCAGTTCGCCACAACCGATGTCAAGAGTACTCGTCCAATGTTTTGTCGTTTTTGATCCAACAGGGACGCGAGTGCTGTTCCAACCGGCAAAGTCGTCATTGTTATCCTTCCCGACAAGCCTTTCCTTTTGTGTTAATAATTCATTGAAAATTTATCTTTAGAGAGACTGATCTACGAGCACCAGTGGCGCGGCCGACATGTGCAGTTTATCACCGGAGAAGTCATTCTGGCCAAGTTGATGATGCATCATAAAAAAGGAGTCAAGAATCAAGAGGCCAAAGCTCGTCGAAATCTGGCCATACATTCCAGCAAATTTTCAAACATTCCATCAAGATAGTCATAGTATTCGAAATCCGAACGTGGGCAACCAAGTGGTTCATAGCTCGTATGGCCCAATGGATAAGGCGCCTGACTTCTAATCAGGAGATTCGGGGTTCGAGTCCCCGTACGAGTAACGTTTCTTTTTTGTTTTTCTTTTTTTTCCCCTAGTCCTACGCCACTATACAGGTGTTAATCGCTCGTACTCACTGTCAGTTCTCACATTGTTTTGACATTTTTTGTTTGTTTGCACAAGTCTTTTGACGGACATGTACACTCTGAAAAAGCTCTTGGATTCGTGAATGAAAACGGCCGAAATACGAAAGGGATGTGTGCGCGTGTGGCGAAGATCGTTTGGCAGCTCGTCGGATTTATAAATCAGACTCCTGTGAAAATGGCTCAACATACTCTTTCGTTTGACTCCCAGGGCCAAACGTTTTCGCGGAGTCTCATGAGCTTTCCCAGCGCTACGGCACCAGAAGTGAAGCAGAGAACGAAAAAAACAAAAGTGAAACTCGCAAAATTATTCTCATGTGAATGTACCAGTAGAATGAAAGAATCCCAAATGGCGACTGCGATGAGTGTCCTGAGGATTCCGAGCTACACACGTGTACGAAGAAGAGCTAAGGGGAGGAGTTGGGAAGAGTGTGAAGCAAGTCAGAAAATTGAGAGCACGCAAGGCTTTCGGGAAAAAGCACGCGCGTCCTTTCGAAAAGCAAGTGCAAATGCACATCGCAATTCGGAAATGTAATGAAGGGCCAGGATGGAAGCCGACGTTAGGTTGCCTCGTGTGCGTCAACGGCCGGGGAAGCTTCGATCTTCACAGCCGGAGGAGATTCGGTCTTCTCGGCAGCAGCGCATCTTCGCGCCACGCTTCGCATCATGCCGTTCAGAAATTTAAGTGTGCATGGCTTGGGGATAATGCCATCAAATTGCGCCATCTTCAGGCGGTCCATTTCGCTCACAGAGCTCACTGCTGCAGTAAACGCAAATATGATGAGGTTTCTTCGGTGCTTGAGCAAACGAATCCGCTCAGTCGCTTCCAAGCCGTCAAGATGTATCATATTCAGGTCCATCAAGACACAGTCAAAGCGCTCGTTGCGATCCATGCACAACTCGTAAGCTGGCTGTCCGTCGTCGACGGTGACTACCGAGGGGATGCCGAGCTGCTTTAGCTGTCGCTCGATCACCATGCGATTCACTTGATTGTCGTCCGCGACAAGCACCCTCAGCTTGGACAGATCAGCGCCTTCTTCGTCGTCGGCCGAGTCCTCTGACTTGGAGAGAAATCCAAACGTCGGATCTTTGTCATAACGAACTGGGAGAGAAGAGGCTACAGAGTCAGTGCCTTCGCTTCGACCGTCAAAATCTCGATGGAACGATGAGGTGAGCAAATTGCCATCGACGGACTCTGCCTCAAATGACTGCCAGCCGTCCGTGGCGGCCAGCCAAGGGTCGTTCTGGTGCGCTTCAGGGATATGCACCGGCACAAGCACCTTGAGCTTTGTGCCCACCTTTACTGTGCTAGAAATGTGAATTGTGCCGCCCATACGATACACGAGTTGCCTACAGATTGCGAGCCCGAGCCCCGTGCCGCCGTACTTGCGCGTTGTAGAGTTGTCGGATTGAGTAAAACGACCAAACACTCTCTTGAGAGCAGTATGTTCAATGCCTACGCCGGTATCTTCCACGCATATCAGCAGCCACTTGCTTTCGTTGTGACTCTGGACAAAAGTGTCATAGTCAACCTTGTGTGGCTGCTTTTTACCATTAAACTGTCTCATAGGAGAAGTTCTCGTAGACCGCTGCGGCGATCTGTTTTCTGCTTTTCTCAGCAACGGTTGGGAAGACTCTTGATTGTCGCTCTTCTTGGAGACCGGGCCAGACACGTGGCTGTCGCTTTCGACGATGATGTCCAGGGCGTTCTCCTTACTCAACGAAGGGGAGTGATGTCGTGCCATTCCCTCCTCCAACAACTCGCCGTCCGAGTCGTGTGCAGGGCTACGAGGCGTGAACGTGTCTTCGCGAGACAGAAACTCTCGAAACCATTTGTTCCGGTCTTCTGTTGTATCAAAGACGCGCATCGAAATGGCCACATAACCCTCATGAGTAAACTTGATCCCGTTGCCGAGAAGATTTCCAAGAATCTGTACAAAGCGAGTACTGTCGCCGAGAATGATTGATGGCACAGGCGTCTCGAACTTGTACTTTAGCTTGACTTGTGTCCTCCGCGCCAAACTCGCCACCATAGAAAGCGAGCGAGAGATGCATTCG
This sequence comes from Parietichytrium sp. I65-24A, assembly GCA_012862575.1. Lineage (NCBI taxonomy): Eukaryota > Bigyra > Thraustochytrida > Thraustochytriidae > Parietichytrium > Parietichytrium sp. I65-24A. The sequence goes on from BLSF01000066.1 coordinate 148,524, forward strand.
CGGAGGCTGAAGGGCTCCTCCTCCAGGGTAAAGTTTGACTTTTGATACCTGGAGAAATCAAGAATGTCATTGATGATGGCCGACAGCAATCTCGCGCTGGACAGTAGGGTATCCAGCATTGAGAACTGACTCCTGTCGAGACGAGATTGTTGCAGAATCTCGCCAAATCCGATAATAGACTGCAGCGGCGTCCTAATTTCGTGGCTGACGGTAGCCAAGAACTCCTGGCGAGTGCGCGCGAGCTCCTCAGCGCGATCTTTGAGCACCTGTAGCTCTTCGTACTTGGACTTCATCTGTTTCAATTTCACACCCATTTCCTGCACGGAAGTTTCCAGCTCGGCCGCTTTCTCGAGCAAGGCCAGAAGGTCCTGCATGTACTTGATCAGCACAAACACAGTCAGCACAGACACCGCGGCGGTCACGACCCTGGATAGCACCACGATGTGCCCCATGGGATGAAAGTACGCTGCGAACGAGCACAGATGCGAGATCCCGCAGCACACTATGAACAAAATAAAGCACACCCTCACCGTGTCCAGCACCGCTGCCACCGGAAACTTCTTCAAGAACAGAAAGATCTGAATCGGAATCACAAAGTACGCCACTGCGATCAACAGCTCGCTGCTCTGAAGAGCCACCAGCTCCGTGGGGCTCTCGATGTGCAAACAGTGCGGGTCCATCTCGCCCGCAACTCTGCACTTCTTCCACGCCAACTCCAAACAACTGCGTCACTCCTCTTCCTCTTCAGTATACTCAGCGTGAGGACAACACCGCCCTTGCCTTTCCGCTGAGCTCCCGCTGCTCAGCTTCTCAGCTTCTCAACTTTTCAGCTTCTCAGCTTTTCTCAGAGCCCTTCCAAAACGATAAAAAGTCCCTCTGCCCGCGCTCCACTCCCGCAGCAAGAGCGCATGAGGGAGCCCTTGCCTACGTGCGGGGCTCGCTACTCTTAGCAGACTTCTACTGATTGATAGCGGTCCCCGGGGACGTACGACTGGGGACTGCTGGGCTCAGGAGGAGGAGGAGGAGGAGGAAGGAGGAAAGTGTGCCCGCTGGTGCTAGGTAGGTGGCGCTATGGGAACGCGTAAGAGTGGAAGTTCGCCCCTCTCTGTTTTCTTCTAGTTTGCTTTTTTCGTTTTGAGTCGGGAGCGCCTCACAACGTGGCGTGAACCTCACATGGACTCTGAGGGGGAGGTGAAGTTTTTCTCACAAAATTGGAGTCTTTGCGTGAGGGAGAGATGTGAGGGATGCCGAACTCGAGAAGAAACGTGAACGCTTTACGGCGTAGCCATTTCATAATAAGTCCTATTGCCATGGGGCTTGAACTAACTAGTTACTACTACTCTGGTTCTTATTCCGCCGTTCTACGATGTCTGAGCTCCTCCTCTCTTCTATCCTTCGCCTAGCGATTCGTACTTAGTGTTGGCAACATTTCTTATTGACATTGTTCAAAATGAATAAGAAGAAGAGGAAAGAAAAAAGAAAGAATCAGAGAGAAACGAAAGGCAGTGGAGAGAAAGAGAATTGTCGGCTATTCTGTGGCTACCAGGTACACATAATGCCTATCTTATTTCAAGCTTGGATAATGGGACAGTTTGGAAAAATGAAACGCTCTGAAGTATTGCTTGTGAGGGCAGAGGCTGCTGAGTTGTGAGAGCGACCCTTGCCACTCACTGGCCAAGCCCCTTCTTTCCCTCACGGTTCTCAACTTGCACTTGTACTCACATTGTAGCGTTCACGTTTTAATAGCCATGAGCTTCCAACTGCTGTCGACTGTGAGAGGAGAGTTGCTGTCTTCTTCTTTTAGCATTAGCACAGGGGATACTGTGGGGAATACGATCTGTTAAGGATCTGGCTACGAGCAAAGAGAGTATAGAGAATTCCATAGTTCAATGCAAGGGAGACAGTCTAAGGCTATAGTGAGGGTCAAGAAATGGGGACATATTTCTTCTTCTTTCCTCACCTTCATTCCAATCCTTCTCCTTGCTTACTATAACTTTAGCAATAGACGAGGCATAGGAATAGAAGATAGAAGGAAAGTTCCTTTGAGTTCTTCTGGTTTGTAAGTCAAAGTGAACAGATGGCTACTAACGGCAATAGGAAGGCTAGTACAATGGAACCAGACTCGGGTGAAAAAGAGTAACAGCGATAAGACCCAGCTGTGGTATTCTATAATCTGCAATTCACTTCCTCTTGTCGGTGTCAAAGAAGTCCAATGATCATTTTGTTCAACGAAAATGGGGAAACAAATCCGAGGCCAGTTCTTTCAGACCGTTCCGCTTTTTTGATTTTCTGTTGGTCAAACATTGTCGAGAGACAGGAAGAAGAAACTCGACTTTCACGTTGGATTTCGAGTGAAAAAGTCCAAATTTGATCTAATCTTGAAAATGTTGAAACTTGGAAACCTGAATTCTCAGTTCTGTTGGAACTTGGAAACCTGAATTCTCAGTTCTGAAGAATGAAAGAAAGACACTCCGTCGGTGGACGGACCTCGAACTGTACTGCCAAGAAGAACTGTTTTTATTGCTTTCTTTTGAGGAAGAGAGCCGCTTTAATAAGTGAAGCAAAACAGTGGTCCAATTTCGATGAAATGCAATGTCGCAAGCAGCAGCTCATCTGTCGAGCAGGGCAAGAACTTGATCAATCTACCAAACTTCATTCGACAAGATCGGTCAAATCTATCCATGCTATGTCACTCGCTTTGGAAGAACGGGAGCCACGAATCTCTTGAGCTCGAATCTGTCCGCTTTACTGAGTGAAGAAACAATGGAACGCTTCGAAACGAGAGCCAATCGCTGCCAGTACCAGCGTCCGGGACGCATGGACAACGATCTGGATTAAGCCCTAGCGGAGAGTGCGGAGAGGTTGGAAAGGATGGAAACGTTCTTCTCTATTCCGCAAGTTCAAAGTTGTCCGCAAGCGCAAGTGCGTTCTTGAGAGGTGTCACATTCCACTGAGACTAGCGACTCGGAAGGCACTGGTTGCAAAAGAATAGAATGGCTGAAACGATGTCTCAACTGCTTTGTTGTGTTTTGCAAAGCTTTGATCTCTGTTCAATGCCTTCGGTACTTTGCAGCACTCGTTGAGTTGCGGTGCCCCTGTTGCGCCGCCTAGCGGACAAGTGCAACCTTGAAAAACATTCTCGACTTGCGAAATGCGCAAACAAACATAAGAGAAAGCTGCCCATTATCTAAATTTAACGTCGCATGAGGTTCTTAGCAAGAGGAGAAAGACAGGGACCACGTCTCAAATTGTTCTCGTTCACTGTGGTGGGCAGCTTTGGGGCATCGGAACGCAATATCCAGTAAGCTTACCACAGCCCACCAATTTTGAGTGCGCTCACAACGCATAATGTGCGGGAGAGAGGTGCAACAGACTGACAGCAGTAGGCAAAAGGCGGTGGTGGGACAACGACGGTTCGTAGTATGTGTACATACATCCTCCTGTTACATGTCTTGGTTGACAACTTGGAGCTCGACCCTGCTTGAAACAGTTGCACCCGTCTCACGAGAGCAAGCGCAACAAGATTGTGTTGAAAGCTCTTGACCTGGACTGCTCGAGATGGCCCGAATCTTAAAATCTGCTGCGGCCCGTCTGCGTCTCGCTTTTTTTTGCAACTTTGCAGCCTTGCAACTCTCATTGCTTTACTGACGTGAGTGCCTGTGCATTCCAAACTTTTTACATGCCAAATTCTCCACCAACGGCCTATTAGACGGAACGTCTCTCAACTGTTACTGTCTATAATAGCATCTAATCAGTCTATAACAAACGAGCCCTATTGCAGATATATGTCGACTTGACTAGGGTCGCTTTGGCCCCATCGTACAAGACATACACTCCTGATATGTATCAACTTACCATATCCTTAATCTCCCAAAATTCCGCCTTGGCTATGAGTTTTATACATGATATTGTATAATCGCGAGGTCGAATAACAATGGGACGCAATGACTCTCCTGTCCATGAAGAGCAAACTGTGGCCGGTAATTGATAAATGCGCGGACCTGACTGCCCTCTCGCTGACAGATCGTTAGTTGGAACGACTGCATGTCGCAACGCGGCTTATACTAGTGCAAGTGCCACATTTGGAACGGGAATGGGACGCAGTGAAAGTGTGCAAGAGGAGGCAGAGTGTGCAAATTGCGCGTTACAAGTTCAAAAACTAACTTATGCTTGCAAGAGTTTCAATTTGTCAGTAACTTTTATGTTTCTAGATCAGCCCAATGTTGACACAAGTCGACCGCCACAAAGTTTGGTTTCGTGCGTGTCGGTCGATGCGACAGCCAGTGCTACGGCATCAGTCACTTCAAAGTAAACGCTGTGTAAGTCTGTCTTCCCCTGCCGCCGCACTCGCCCGAATACATGCAAGTCTTGATTGCGACACTGCTTTCCTGCACCTCGTGGATAGAATCGTGAGCATCTGACAGAGAGACCTATTTGGATTCTATGGTTGGATGATTTGATGTGCACGCCACTCGCACACCGGGCACGCGTCCGAATGCTATGCACAGTCTGGCCAGTGGCCTGGCTCTCGGGAGTCAACCGTGGCAAGCTTGTGACCGCGTCAATGCCAGTGCCAGTGGATGGCAATTACAACGGCCATAAGTAAGATAAGAACAAACCAACTCTGCCAGCCGACTCGAAAGCTTGTGTGGTCATAGCCTTCCTCAAGTCTTGAAGTCGAGAGATTGAAAGGAATGTGAAAGAAAGCGCAGCCAGGGACCTACCCCCGCCCCGAGTTCAACACGGTGTTTGCACGTATTGACAATGAATGCAAGGCGGACTCAGATTTTGTCCTGTCTAATGCTGTCCGCCGCGGTCCCGGACTTGAAGTGTCGCAAACGTGTTTTGTGAACTCAACACCAAGACGAGAAATTGTTTCTCAATGTTTCAATCAAATAGAAACCAAATCGAAATTTAACCACGGCATTACCAAATCTTTCTGTTGCTTTGCTTTGCTGTCTTGGTGAACACAACATCTGCATACCGATACCCAGACGAGACGACTCTGGAAGACTGACAGCCACATTTTGTCCATGCTTTTCAATTCAAGAATACTCTGAATTCTGAAAAAATATCCTGAATTCTGGGTTTCCAGATCTGGCACGTTTCGTCACATTTCATCACATTTCATCACTTTTCAACACAAGTCTTCACAATTCATCACAACTCATTTCATCACAACTCATCACTTTCATCACATTTCATCACAACTCATCACTTTCATCACATTTCATCACAACTCATCACTTTCATCACATTTCATCACAACTCATCACAACTCATCACTTTCATCACATTTCACCAATCAATTTTCATCAGATTCACCACTTCAGATAGCTGTGCTGCTCAAACTGCTCAAAAATGAAAAAATGAAATCATAATAATCAAGCAAAGCGTTCCGGAGCCGGATTGTTCGGATTGCTCGCGATCATCCTTTTATTCCCGAACACCTCCTTGCTCGCGATCAACGCCGCCTTCGCTCGCACCTCGATTCCCCCGCTACGACCACCTACTCTTAACCATAGCAAGGAAAATTGCGCAAAACAGCTCAACTCAGCAACAGCAGACAAAGGAGGACGCGCGGCGTATGCAAAGTACGACGGGCATGCTCGGAATCCAAGCAGCCGACTGAGTGGCGTACGAGTAAGATTACGAGTAAGAGTACCACTGGCGGGCTCAAGCTACACTCCGCGGGAGACGCAGCTCGCAGCCCGGACTCTTGGGCTCGCGAGTTTATTGACAGTGAGTGCAAACTTTGCGGAAATATATATACACTACTCTGTGGGGTTTGAGGTGCCCGCAGCTCTAAGCGACGGCAGCGACGGCAGCAGCGGAGAGCCATTGGCGGATAGAAGGTTATTTGAGCAAGCACTGGCTGCTTTGGTGTGTCGCGGCCGCTTGGTTTGGGCTTGGGTCTAAGTTTGGCTTGAGTCGGCGGCTTAGTTGGTGTCTTCATCCGGCGCTCGGCAGTCTTGAAGTTGTGTGGGCTTCGAATTTAGATACTCTCTGGTAAGTCACAGTCATCTGCCCGTATCAAATTTAGATACTCTCTGGTAAATCACAGTCATCTGCCCGTATCAGGCTGCGTGGCTCGGGCTCTTGCGCTTTGAAACTGGGCCGCTGATTGACAAACAAAAACAGCCCAATTAGATTTGGGCGGCGGGCCCTTGTCGGAGTATTGCGATGGGCGATGCTTGTGAACCGCTTGCTGCGGACCAGAGCGGCTCGCAAGGCCAATCAGAAAAGAATTCCGTGGCCGGGCAAAGCGCAGGAAACAAGTGGGCCATTCGCAAAGTGAAGAGATCCTGGTCATTCTCAGGGGTGAGATCTGATGGCGATGGGGCCCAATGGCAGCACTTTCTGGGCCACGGTCACAGTCACGAGCGGGGTTCTCGTCACCACCATGGACATGGACATCATCACCACGGACACGGTCATGGACGTGGTCACCACCGCGGCCGTGGCCGTGGCCGTGGCCGCGGGGGAAATGGCGGTTGGGGCCACGGCCATCATCATCATGAGGGCCTTGAGGAGACCAGCGAATTCGGTGGTGGCGGGGTCTTGCAGGAATCCCCTAGGGGTGCCCGGGGCGAATCGCCCCAGGAGAGTGGGGACGCAGAGCCAAGCATGCTTCCTTGGTCGGGCAATATGGAGGACGAACGATGGCATTGGCACTATACGAGATGGAAACGAGGGCGCGGTCGTGGCGGCAGGGGTCGGGGTCGGGGTAGAGGTGGGAGATGGGGGGGTATGTGCCTCGACCCGAACTGCAAGGAATGCTGGCCGCAAAAGATGGCGTCGGCAGAAGATAGTGCACAAGAGTCTGGCAAGCAGGAATCCGAGGCAGAGGAGGAATCAAATTTGCCCGTGGAGACAGCCATTGACAGCGACCTTGCGGCACTAGACCTTGATGAGGTGAATGGCGAGGAGACCTTAGCGTCGCCCAACGCCGAGAACGATTTTGAGTTTGAATTTTGCGACTGTGGAAAAACGCTTCTCGAGCGCTCCATTTCATCCAAGCACTCGCGGCGACGGGCATGGTCGACATCTTGTGGGTCGCCACTCTCCGCGAAATCGGACCCGAATTTTTCCTTTCCCATGATTGCGCCATTTTCTTTGGATGGCAGCTCGAGCCCCCTTGGCTCAGCCAATGTGGATATCGAAGACATGGTACCACAGAGCAGAGACGTTGCGGACCTCGCAGAATTCACTCCAAAAGTGCTCGTGACGCCAAAGCCATCCTTAGACACCAAAGGCTTCAACTTTAGCTCAAGCGAGTCTCGAGACGCACAATCTTCGCTGACCTCTCGACAGCAACAACGCTCGCGAATACCTGTCGGTTCGAGGTCTCTTGCGCAACAGGGGCGCGTGTGCGATAATTGCCAGAGGTCTGACTGTGTTGCAGTTGCTCCGACTGTTGGCTATTATACGCCGGAGCAGATTCAGCGGCATTGTAAAGTCGACGATTGCTGGATCGTCGCACACGGGCTCGTGTACGACGTAACACGGTACTTGAGAAAGCATCCTGGGGGGCCCATGTCGATCCTGTCTCGAGTTGGCGGCGTGGATGCGTCTGCCGACTATGATTTTCACACCAAGTACAGCAAAAATAAGGTGTGGACCAAGTACAAGATCGGAAAAGTAGCTCTTTGTCCCCACCCGACTGTGAGCAAATCGTCCTCTAAGCGAGGCGATTACGGGAAGAATGGATCACACGCGGGCGGTTCTCAAGAGGAGGGATGCTTCGTTAGCTGAGTCATGCGAATGCCTCAAACACTATTAGACTGTTTCAAACAAGCGCACTGTCTTAGCGTGTTGTCTGGTGTGAGTGAATGTGTGACTCAATAGCGCTCAGATCATGTGCGAAGAGTAATTAGTCAGGTTGACCTATTTATATATATATCTAAACACTCAGAATTCAGCTGAGTGAGAAGAACCAAACCTTTGAATGTGCTTGTTGCATTTGTCTTTTATATTCGCTGGAGAGCCTTGTGCCGCACGACGACGCAGTACTTCTTCCCACTTAAACAAAGCCATCATTTTAAAATGGTACAGAATGTGGTCAGGAGGAGACGCATCACTTTTGAGTCTCCGAGTCAGCACCTTGAGTAACGAAATTTTTGGTCGTTCAGGTACAATTTGGAGTGCACATCCCAGCCGTTGTCCTCGAGGGCTCGGACAAAACTCTGCCCGTCAACCTTCTTCTGCTTCTGCTGGGCAATGGCCTCGAAGACGCACTGAACTATATCCTTGGAAGTTGCCTCGGGCCTCATCACGACAGCGATAGACCGCGGCTTCTGTGAAGGGACAACGACGCACGGGGCACGCTCCAGCGCAGAGAGTAGCCGCACAACATCTGAGGATGAGTTTGCATCGGCCGGAACGCCGAGCGCGACCCCAATTTGTATCTTGTAAGGAAGCGGTGTCCAAATTGGCTCCCGGGAGTTCACCTCCGTCACATTCAGTCCACTGGAACCCTGAGCAAGGTACCGGTCAATCAATGTACCAAGACGCGCGCCATTCAGCGTGGGGAAGCGAAGCGCCTTAACTGCCTCATAATTAGAAAGAACATGCAAAACGGTCAGGGACACGAAAATCAGCCACACCGACGACTGGTAGCTGTCCACGAATCGAGTGAGCCACAACCCGCCAATCATGCCAACAAGATTGACGAATGTTTCCTGAGAACCTTCTTTCGCCTGCACATCAGCGATATTGTTGTCCTTTGCAAAGTGCGACGTGATTACAGCCCTCGTCGCGCCGGCTGCTACGCCGCACATTGCTTTGAGAACATTGGAAACACACATGGTAGCTGTAAAGCATGCTGCATCCCCTTGCGCGCAGAACATGGGGCTGAAAACTTCCAATGTGAGCGCAACGTCGTTGGAGACGTCTGCGAACAGCCTCCACCTTTTGGTGTTCAGGTCAAAGAGGTGCGCGCCGAGCCAAGAAAACACCAATCCGCCAATCATTCCCGCCCCGTCCCTTAGTACCCACTGCGTGGTGGCCGCCATGGCCGATGCTGCGTCTGTGCCCACGCCCAGCGCTTTGAGCGTAATCTGCGTGTTGACTACGCCTCGAAAGTAAGAACACAGCGCCTGCACCGAGTCGTAGAACTGAAACTTCAAGTACCCATCTCGAACGCTGTTCGGATACCCTTCGGGCAGGAACAGGTCTTGCGCCCAGCGCCACCCGTGCACTTTTCTCACGGCCTTGTCATTCTCCTCAGCCCAGACCCGATCCTCCTCTACGTGCACAAAGCCCGCTATTTTGCCCTCTTCCTCCACATTCCAGTGCGCCATCTTCTCTCCTTCCAGCGCTCCTGCACAAGCAAAAGCACAAGCAAAAGCAAAAGCCAAGTGCAAGTACAGCTCGAGGACGACGACGCTGCAGGGCAAAGGTGAAGGAGAAGAGATAGAAGGAGAAAGGAAAGATATGGACTTGCACTTGCAACACACACAAACACGAACTTGTGCACTGGTACTGACAGACACTGACAGTGAGTAACTTATGCTTTGCATGCTTTGCTATCTATTATGCCGCTGTTCTGTGAAACAGATGGATAGTGCTGCGAGTAGCACGACTTGCAGAGCCAATGTGAAGAACATTCCATTCCGTGCCGAGTTAATTTCCGTGCGAAGGAAACGGTTCCAGTCGAAATGTCGAAATGGTGAGGATGTTTGTTCATGAAGGACGTCCCCGCTTGCGATTTTTCGTTCATCTTCGTCGCCATTCAAGGTGCCACAGTGAGAGTCGAGATGATGAGGATCTTGGTTGATGGAAGAGGATCGAGGAGGATTGAACAGCATCGATGGGACCAATGGCGCGCTCATGGCAATTGGTACTCGAGCACTGGGCAAGTGACGAGAAAGGAAGAAGACTTTAGATGATGATGCAAGTCTTTCGTATCTCACACGGGAACCGCAGACTTTGAGCCGGTTGAAGTGGCGCGAAATGTGAATTTACAGTTAGAAAAGAAAAATGAAAACAGCGCGGTGGCGAAGCTTGAAAGCGAGTCTCGAAATTGCCGCGCAAGCCTTTCTTCGAGGGGGAAAAACAGTTCGCGGTAATTTGAACTATTCGCTGTGGAAGGTTGCAACCCCGACTTTAGTTTTTTGAGGTTGCAATAGATCGCCTCTTCCCTTCCCCTTTCTGAGTCGGTGTGCAACAACGGAATGAAAACGTGACATTTTTATAATCTCTTTGTATGCATTGTGTAAAATATTGGAGAAACAGAGTTTGAGATGACAGAAGGCATTATGCCAAGGTTTAGGGGTTGAAGAATGCTCTCTTGCCGGCGGGTCACAAAATTCGTGCTCGTTTTCCGGGTCTTGGCTCGAGCATAGAATGTTGCTCAATAGATGGCGAGGTGCTCGCCGGTCCGAGATTATGTTGGTGCGCAGGGAGTTCGCGATTATCTCCGGGAACTCGAACAGGGAACTGTGGTAGTGAGTCCATAAACAGGTCTTCCTGGTCAGAGCTAAAAGCGTGCTCAAAAGCTGGTGATGATTGCGCTTGCGAGGACAAGTGCTTGTGCAAGAGGAGACCCTCGTCCTCCATGTCAAAGCGCGAGCTTCGAGAATACATATCAAATGCATCGTCACTTTTGGAGTGTGGATCGTCTTCTTGATACCCATTGTGCTCCCCATCGCCAAGGTACAAATCGTGGGTGAGATCCTTACGGTGAGCGCTGTCCTCGTGAAGCTGCGAGGGTGATGGCAAGTGATCCGCATAATCGAGCTCGTGATCCTGATCTCGGGACAATTTGCTTTGATGGTGACCGTCAAAGGCTGATCGTTGACTCAATGACTCACTCTTGTCTCCGTGTTGTTGTTGTTGTTGTTGCTGCTGCTGCTGCTGCGGCGGCGGTAGAGGCGAATTGTTGTCCATGTAGAGCATTTGTCTTCGCTGCTGATGATTATGCGGTTGCTGATGACGTTGTAGATGTTGCTGGCCCGATGACTGGCCACCTTGGGCTTGTGGCGGAGGCGGTGGTTGTTGCTGCATGTGAGCATGAGGATGAGGTTGCTGCAAATGGTCTTGTGCGACAGAGGAGGAAGAAGAGGATGATGACGAAGCAGCTACCGCGGGGACGTCAGGATTTGTGCCATCCATTTGCAAAGTCATGAGGTCTGTGCTTGAGAAATCTAATTGTGCCTGTGAAAGAAGCCCCCCTTCGGAACCCTCCTCTGCTTCCTGCTGCTGCTGTTGAGCTTTTTGAGTCAAATTTGTGTTGGCATTATCGAGAGCAGAAACCAGAGGCAGCGTTCCCTTGTGCAAGATGGGGAGCGCAAAACCGAGAGCGCGTAGAAACCTCTTTCCCTCGAGGTTGTCGGAGAGAACATGCACGACAAGTTGCTCGTACTTTGCTTTATAAGCGGAGACGCATTCCATGAACAGACGTGTACCGATTCCTGACCTGCGATAAGATTCCACAACGTGCAAGTCGAGTAGTGAGAGAGACTTTGCATTTTCTTTGCAGCTCACAAACCCCACAATTTTCCCTTTCGAGGTAGATGCGACGATAACCTTCGAGGCATTAAATAATTCCAGCCGTTTTTTCTTTTTCGTCCACAGCTTCCAATGACCGCCCGGCTCGTTGGCACTATGTATAGCAGCGTAGTTGTGCATGTCTCTTAGGTGAAGCTTTGAAATCTCGATACAAGCCTCCATGACCTTATCGGATCTCGGCTCTGGGCTGCGCCTCTCTGGCTCGAAGAATGTCACGTCAGATGGCGATTCTTCGTCCGCCTTCTTCTGCAAGGCCTGGTCTTTTTCGTCTTTTGGAATAGGCTGCTCTGCCAACTTCTCCCACAGCGACTCCAAGGTCTTCGCGGTCATCTCATTAGTTCTACAAAGCGGGTCGAGCGTCACATAGTGTGTGAGCACACGCTCCCAGTTAAGGTCTGAATCCACACTCGCGGCTTCTGCGACAAGCAACATGGCGCATACGAGGTCTTTGGGGTTCACCTGAAATTTAAGTGCTTGAATGGCCGTGGCCAGTAGCGTTAGATGGGTAGTGGGGTCCGTTTTAATCGCGCTGCGCACGGATCGCTTGCACTTTTCCCTAAATCGTGTCGTATTAGTGAGCTGGTCGATCCGACCCATCACGCTCGACAAATAATTCCAATCGCGCTTCTTTCTATCCGTCCTCAGCCGCGATGTACTCTTTCCCAAGAGTACTTGGAACATGAGCGCCTCTCCGATCGTCCATTGAGGCATTTTCTTGCCTCTTCCGAGCGCGCCGCCCTGCGCTATTATTCGGTCCGTAATTTTCGGGGAGCTTCTTCCTTGCAAACCGTAACCTCAACCGGGGTTCGAGACCTCAAGGGCACAACGCCCTCGGTGGGAAATTCGTCAGGCAGACCAGAGCGTGTTCTGCCGTTTTCACAAGCTCCAAGCGAAATTCCAGTGCAGATTTCTTTTATCAACGTGTGGCATCCACGGGTTGTCCGTCACTTCATTATACTGCACGCAGCTGCCTCACCTCCGTAAATCTGTCCCCGCCGAATCAGCAAGTGCATTAAAACACGTGCGTCTCCTGCGTCTCGTGCCAGGCCCACTAACGCTTCGCCAGTGCAAAAACAACAACAAAAACAACACAAACCACACGCCACCAAACCAACTTGTCCACGTCAGGTCCTATGGTCAACACTGTCAACACTGTCAACACTGTCAACACGTCCTCCAAACTCCGTTCTTCCAAACGCCCTCCTTTGTCTTTTTCCCGCCCACCAAAAAGCGCGACTGTCCCCGGGGACACGCGCAGCGTACACGTTCTTTTTCTGAGTTATAACCATAGATAAGTTTAGAGCGCTCTCTCTCTCTCTCTCTGTTTCTCTCTTTCTTTCTCTCTCTGTTTCTCTCTGTTGGTTTCTCGCGCACTCCGGCCTGGCTCGCACGATCGTCTCACCACAATCGTCTCGCACCTCGTCCGGTCTCACCGCGCCTCCCACTGTGCGCCGGGTCCGGTGCAGACGCGCCACGCTGGGCCGGGTCGGAGGCTCGCTATGGAGGATGCTAGCTAGGGGATAGGGTTGCGGCTGGATGGAGATTAGTGGGGTGTGGTAGGAGTGGGAGACTAGGCGGATGGGTAGATAGATGGGGGGAGAAGTCTTTTTTTTGGTCGAATTTTGGTTCTTTTTTTCTCTTTTCTGCTTTGTTTTTTCTTGGGAGTGAATGAGCGCGCTTCGAAAGAACTGAAAGTTAGTGCTATAGTATTGGCTAAAAGCTCTCTATGAGAGGTCGCTAAGACTAGAAGTTGTGGGCACTGCTTTGTGAGGAGGATATCTTCTCCTCAGAACAAGCAGCTCTCACATGTCCTCTCCAACTCTGATCAGGAGAGTAATCAGTTCTCTCGCGTTTCTTTGCCAGCTAGGTCTCCTTTATCACATTTAGTAAGATGCGAAGACAGACATTTTTCTAATGAAAATAGTAAGACACAAGGGGCGACGAGGCTAATAGACCAAAGACTAGGAAGGCGAGGCTGGTGGGAGGGATCAACGAGCTGTTCTTTATGCGCTCGCTTTTGTTCCTTTTTGTTCTTTTTTGTTCCTTGCTTGAACGGATGATTGCCTAGCGCTTATCATAAGGTACCATTTTTCTACACATCTGGTAGCCTGCAATAGCCTTCCACTGTTCCAACAAAGATTCATAGTCAATCACGTTAGGTTAGTGTGTGTGTGTGTCTTTCTTTTCTCCTATCCAGGAAAGTGTCGCGAAGATCCAGCGCGAAGAAAACACACCTGTCACTTTAAAGCCGGTCGAGCACATAGTGTGCGTTAAAAAAATAAGAAATCTCTTCGCTATTAATCTTGCGCGTGAAATATTTTGCCCACGATTTTTCTACAGTACAAATTGCACAAACTCGCGATCAATTCAGTTGCCTTTTAGTGCGTGTTTGGAGAAATCAATGGCGAGCGGTGGCTTGCGGCTGCAACTTGCGCTTCCAAAACTTCTCTCCAAATGGCCCTATTTCATAATGCAGATCCCAATTTCGAGCGAACGTCACGGGTTTGTCGTGCTGCTCAATCCATCTAAAAGAAAATTCGAACAAGAGAAAGAGGACATGGACTAAAACACACAACAAAAGTAGAAGGTATGTTTATGGATGGTTTTTAAGAGAACACCTCTTTCTATAATTGTGCGGCTTCCAGTCCGCCAGCAAGACAACTACGTAGACGAGATAGAATATTTTCATTTTCAGTCACCAAGGTGTCACCCTAACAAAATGACAGAGCAAGCCGCGGTACAATGAAGACGACAAGAACTAGAAACCCAGTCAGTCAGTTTGTCGGTCTGTCAAAAGTCACGGCCATATATAAAGTCGGGGACAAGGAGTTGCTTTTCCACAAAAAGCCAATAATCAACATGTGCAAACGTTTGGTAGGGAGATGACAGCAGGTGCACAACGGCTGCGCTGAATACGCTGCGAACTTTTACTTTGCTTCCGCAGTTGCCATTGTCTCAGGGAAGTTGAACTGAGCACGATCGCCGTGCAATCTCAGTGCAGCTTGATCGTAGCACCTGGCTGCTTCAACCTCAGACTTGAAGCGACCAAGGTACATCACCTTTGGACCGACGCGGATGCGAGCCTGGAATCTGCCGTCCTTGGAGCACCTGCTTACGCCGCGAAACTTGGAGGAGCTCACACGGCTTCGGCGAGCTGCAGCGGACTTCTTCTCCTCGGCAGCTTTGGTGGCTGCGACGGCGGCAGCCAAGACACCACTAGCAAGAGAGCCGCTCTTGACTGGAACTGCAGGACCCTTCGTGGAAGTCTTCGGGTTCTTTGGATCGATCTTAGGTGCATTTGGTCTGGCCTGGTTGGATGGGGTGTGGCAAATGTTGCTCTTGAGTGCAGGTGGCTTGCGGCCTCTTGTTAACTCAGGAGCGGCCTTGCGCCTCTTGTTGTTCGCTGCAAGTCCGCCGGGACCTCCCATCATGGTAGCAGAACCAAAAGAGCTCGGCGAGTGGCCAATCATCGAGTCATGATCGCGCTTCATGCCGAATCCCATAGGCAAGCCAGACTGGTTGCCGCTGAGCCCAGCGAGGTCGTCCAAGGCAGAGGTGAAATTGGACGACATTGGGCCGTGGTGCGAGTCCTCGTAGGACGAATGCATGAATGGCATTCCACCAAACATTTGCTGGTAAGGCATCAAGTTGGGCATGTAAAGAGAGTGTCTGGAATGCCCCTCGATTGAGTTGAGCCATGGCTGTGCGCCGTGCACGCCCGACAGACCCATGGCGCTGTAGTGCCCAGCGCTGTCATGGTGGTCATCAAGGTGACCAAAGTCGAGGCCCGAGCCTTCGTGGCCGTGGCCCATATCGGCGCTGCCCTTGAGCCCCGAAAACGCAGTCGGGAAGGACATATCCCCGTCAATGAGACCGCTGTCCAGCCCGAGCGAGATCAACGAGCTCCTTCTCATCGAGTTGTCCAACGAAGTGCCGCTCATGCGCCTCATCTTGCTCTGCTTCACTCGCGTTGCGTTGCGATACGAATGTCCACTTCGAATTCGCACACCGTGGTCTGATCCCAACCACTTGAGCTCGCAAAGTCGCAATCAATCAATTGACCTCTCGTACAAGTCAAAGTCGAATCCTCCTCTATCTCTTAGCTCTTACTCAAATAACACACTCCGTGCACGCTCACCATTGGGATCTGCCTGCCACCAAATCCAACTCGACTCCTGCCCGCACACTCGCCTACCACCCGCCACCCTTTTCTCTAGCACCCTTCGCCACCGGCGCCCACCGTGTGCAAGCCGTCCCCTCCTAAGGTTTGAACTAGCACACCATTACACACCCGCACCCCACTCCCACGGCGAAGCTAGTGGAAAGGTTATGGTTTGGATTAGCTGCGGTGTGGGAATAGGCCTACCGTACCAGCGCACACCAGGGGAAGGAGTATTGGGGCTTACTTTATTCGGTATGTAGTGGAAGGAGAAGGGTGGCTGGGCGTCTTCTCTCTTCTTCTGTGACAAATTTCCCCCCTACGTAGAGTTCGTATATACACCTGTAGGAGCCATCTGAGAGGGAAAAAGATGGCGCTATCTGAACAGTAGGAAATAACTAGCGGCTGGAAGAGTGAGGCGTGGCGTTCCTGCTTCCAATGTCTCCCTCTCCCCCTCTGCGATCTGCAATCGATCCCGCTAGCACCAATAGCGGAACACGCTATGCAACCCTTGATATCCTACCAGAGCAATGACCGTGATTAGGCGCAGATTTATGCTCTTCTTCTTTTTCTTCTTCTTTTTCTTTTTCTTAGAAGGAGTGACGACTCACGACTTAAAAACTGCTTTCCTCCCAGCAGATAGCCACACTCACGACACTCACAATCAGTTTTTAGAATTCAAAAGATTTCAGTTCAGAACTCGGAACAGAAACAAAGGAATTGAAAGGATTTGTGCATCTGAGAACCACGAAAGAAAGGGGGAATGTAGGCAGCAAAGGCAGCAAAGGCAGGAGGGCAGGGGCGTTAAAAAGCAGCCCCTCACACGAAGGAGGTAGTAGGGCAGGCAGGCCAAGGCATGCCAAGGCAAGAAGAGAGAGAGAGAGAGAGGTAGAGAGAAAGGGAGAGAGTGGGAGGGAAAGTGAGAGAGAAAGGTTGTAAATTTCACATTTCACACACACAACCAATCGTTCTTCTTGCTACCGTTCGACACTTGCGAGGGTGCACGCGGAAGGAGGAAGGAGGACTATACTAGGGAGTGATTACAGTGTGGTAGCGAAGGGGTGGGTACGGAGTACACAAATGACAAATTTTAGTTACTCGCTGTCTTAGACCTCGCTGTAGAACCTCAGAGCTTGGGTTTAGTCACCTTACGTGATTGCAAGCAATCATGAATCCGACTGTCTAGGATGCCAATGATTAAGGAGGTTTGCTGGAACGGTCAATTCCTCACAGCTGGCAAAGAGGGAATTCTCGGGTTCCTATTTTAAACCTTAATTGCCTGGTAGTCCAGACATGGATCGCCTGAACTACTGTACTCTCTATTCTTCTACGTAGCACTCCTTTGGCCAGTCCTCGAAACGTCACTTCCATGAGGTTCTAGTGTTTCCACTGTGCATGAGGTAAAGGGGCGAACGAGGGAGGATCTTTTGCACGTGCCAAATACTATTGTAAACTCTAATATCTATTAAGCTCGTTCGAATCGTGGCGCGTGTGCAGTCCGTGGCGAAGGACTCTTATTACTCAACTATACAAAAACATAGCTGATCGGTCAGGTAACCTATATAGCGAAAACACATGTGAACACTGAGTTTTGGTTGGCTGAGCGATGGTAAATTATACTGTGGCGTAAGACTACTGGTCCTTCGTACTGTGGCCATCTAGCTAGCTCTAGAAGTGTCTTGCGGTACTGGTACGGGGAAACTGGTCCTCTTTAGTAGTTTTGACTACCTCGTGCTGAGACTTGTGTAATCTGTCGTCCAAACTCTTACCTCCCACCCCACTAAGCTTTTCACTGCTTAACATACCACTCATATCCACTCATGTTCTGATCAGCAGCAAAACAGAACTGATTACTTGCTCAAGATTTGATGTTCATTGTCTGTGTAATGAGAATATGTGCAAATGAACAGAGAAGAAATGACAGGAGCGCAGGAGAGTAGAGGAGAGAGAGAGAGAGAGAGAGAGAATATTTGTCGATCAACAGCCTGAGAGAGAAAGAAGGGGGAAAATGACATACCCAATCTAATCAAGCCGAGAACTCTCCCGGTCGGCTGGGTACGACGACAGTGAAAGGAGCCGAAAAACACTCGAAATCAGAAGGCGAAATAGTTTGAACAGATAGATGTACTTTCTTCTGTAACCCAACTGATGGGCTGACTGATGACTGATCATAGATCATGTTCATGGATGTGTGTAAAAAAAACAAACTAAACCTCATCACATCATGATAGATAGGTCATAGGTCATGATTTGGCCCATTGCGTGCTGACAGTAATTTTCTATGATGATTTTATTTATCGTCGTGCACAACGCAACCATGCACAACCACAACGAAGAAGACAGCTCTTGGCTTAGCCTTCTTTTTAAAACCATGGCGTGAAACTAGGTGACTGCTGTGAGAAACGAGATGCTCGCAAAACTATTATGAACGTTTCTGATCAAGTGCTACACAAAGTCAGTTCGCTGCGAAAACGACGGCTCAAAAACGCACACGACATCAACGCAACCAAAAGTAGTAGTGTCGCGCAAAGGAGCGAAGTGAGATGAAGTGAGGTTGTGGTTTCTCCCGATTGCCTCAAATCAAAGGTCTGTTCTAATTTGTGAAGGCGGGTCCACTTTTCTCCGCGGAAAATGACGAGCGTTCCAACGTTAGTCCCGGGGAAACCCGAGCTTGCTACGGACTGAGAGTCCTGGGAGACGTGGCATTGCTCGAGGATGTACCAAAACGACAGGTAGAATAGCTTGTGAGACGAGTAAAAAGGAATTTACTAAACTGTTATATAGGCTCGAATTCTTGTACGAGGAGGAGCACCATGCGAGAACCCGGTGAACTCTGCCCAATAAACAAAGCAAAACAACACATAAGATAACATAACACGACGATTACACACTAAAGAGCTCGGGCCGAGCAGTTGACAAACGGAAAAAGAGCTGCATTATACGCTGGTGGCACTAAAGGTGGAGTGGTTCTCTGCCTCAACTCCTTCAGCCTCAACATCATCTTCTCCTTGCGCCTCTTCTTTTGCAGGCTTGTCGCGTTTCAGCTTGTTCCTTCGCCTGGTGTGAGCGTCGAGCATGAAGCCGTAGGTGGTCTGCCCTTTGTATATCAGCTGCGTGTGGAACATCCAAAGAGAAAAGTAGCTCGTCAAAATAATTCCGGAGAGGATGAAATTGATGCCCCCAACGATGAAAAACGCGTATCCGTAGCGCTCCTCAATATCTTTGCGGATGGCGCTTTGCGCAAAGAAGAAAACGCCGATGGAAACCTGGTAAAGTGCGTAGAGCCATCCGAGCAAACTTAGCCCGTAAAACTGCAAGTAAGTCCGTCTCCCGATGCATGTGTTGAGCCAAACGCAGTGGTGGTCGAGCCCCGGAACCATCTTTTTGCACTGCGAGCAGTACCGGGCAGACTCCTGCGCCTTCTTCATGCGTGCAAGGATAAAGCCGCCCGGCTTCGCGGGGTCTGCTCCCTGGCAATAAACCCAGAGTCCAAGCGTGACCACAACCAGAGGAACGTACGGCCCGAACGTCCACCACACCTTTTTTTTTAAATAAGAATCCCGACCCAGAACGTCTGTCAGATGGCCATCTTCAACAACGGTTGCCAAAGCAGATCGCATGCATCACCAACACCAACCAAATAAAACTCACCTCTGAAAGGACAACCAGCGCAACAAACACCGCTACCGACAACACCTGCCCAGCCCAGGCAGCCACTGTCACAGTCTCCACAGGAGCTTCGAAGCCATTTCTGCGCACGCCATCAGACTCCATCTCCAACTACTCCGGTGCACTCTTCGCAACAGGCCTTGTCCGCTCGTCCCTTTCCTCACCCTGCTTTCAAAGTTCCACCGCAGTCAAACGTCCTGCTGACCGCAAAGCCAAAAAGCGAAAGTCAAGTCAAGCCAAGCCAAACTAGCTCTAGCTAGAGTCTCCCAAGGTGTCTTTGCGCTGCCCCGCGTGCGCGTGTATTGACGCACCGCCGCACTGACACCGTTTCCTCCTTCGCCAGGACTCCGAGCATGCTCTGGTGCCGCGGACACCAGGCATACGCGACAGGTGGCGTTTGGGCGGTACGAGTCCTACTCCACTGCATATGCTCGTGGCTAAGACAGCCGTGTTATATAAAGGTATGATGTGTGAACAAAGAGTTGTTGTGCTATCAGTCTCAATCAATCAATCATAATCAATCAATCAAAGTAGGTAGATAAAGAGTTGGAGGTGTGTGTGCTAACAGTAAGTCATGTACACAATAAGCCAGTTAGATAACCAACCCCTCGCGTTCGACGAGAGGATAAACTAGACGTATTGCCGAGGTCGCGCGAGACGAGAATGACGAGAATGACGATGGCGCCGGAAGTTGTAAAGGGATTCGAGGGGGTTCGGCCACTTCGTGGACCGTACTTGTACTTGTACGGATAATTCGATGGCGGCGATGGTGCTTTGCGATTGGTCGGTCTCGGTCGGCCTCGGTCGGCCTCGCGCTTACTGTTGATTAAAATAAAAATCCCCTTTCGCGTCCAACACGAGTGAATTTAATAGATCGGTCGCGGACCTTCGCGAAAAATTGCCGCGGAGCATCAACCTGCTGCCAGATATTATTACCAGGGAGTCGCGCAAACATCAGGCCTTTTCGGAAGCGAAGAAAAAGTACCCCATGCCATGGTCGATGTCTTTCAGCGACGGTTCCGACAAACCCTCCACTGACAGATACTTTTTGCGGAAATGAGGCTGCTGGAATGTGATTTGGACGAAGACGCCTCCAGGCTTGAGGACTCGGCGCACGGACTCCATCATGTTGCGCGTGGACTGGATCGTCTCGGCGTTGGGGTTCCAAGGATCCCCTTCATCGGTGACAAGGGCGTCCATCGCGGCCTTATCAATAATAACGTCAAACGTCTCATCCGGAAAGGTCATCGCAGTCATGTCCATCTCCTCCCAGTGAAGCTGCTCGACCTGGGCGTACTTGTCTCTCATGTTCCGAATTACCGTGCTGCTAAAGTCGATGCTATGCACATCCACGCCAAAGTGCGCGGCAATCTCCTGCGAAAACGGCGAGTTGCCGCATCCCACCACGAGAACCTTGCCAGCGGCAGCAATCTTCTCCCTGAACGGCTCCAGCAGCTCCTGCACGGCGCTGAATGGCACCAGCCACTCGTACTCTGCCTCTTCGTCGAAGCGCTTCTCCCAGTACTCGCGCGTTTTGTACTCGCGATTGTCCTTCGCCATCGCGCCACGTCCGTCCCCACACCTAACTCTCCGCGTACACTAATACCTCCTCTCTCTCTCTCTCTCTCTTTATTTCTTTCTTTCTTTCTCTCTCTCTCTCTCTTTTTCTCTCTCTTTCTCTCTCTCTTTCTCTCTCTCTCTCTTTCTTTCCTTCTCTCTTTCTCTCTTTATCTCTCTTTATCTCTCTCTTTCTCTCTTTCTCTCTCTCTGTCTCTCTCTGTCTCTGTCTCGAGTCCAGCCGTCCTCTCGTGTCTCGTGTCTCTCTGCCATCTGTGCCACTCTGCACATCTACTACGGTTTACAACTACGGTTTAGCCAAACTACGGTTTAGAAGAACCACACTTGCTGTTTAAAATAGGCGCTAGAGGTGTAACTACGGCTTATTGACTGTAACACTAATTAGTTCAAAAAGGTAGTTTCGTGCACTACCGTATGAGTTAGAGATTGGTTCATGACGATTCGTATTGTATCTGCTATAAACTGGATTGAGACTCGAGCAGGTTAACTAGAGAAGGAACCTATCATATAGCCTAAGGAGATGATGACGCCATGCTTACGTCGTCGCGCTGTAGGCGGCGAGTAAGAACTGCGCGCACGTCCCCGCCCCACTTGTTACCGTACACGCGCGGGAGAAGGAAGGGGCAGCCGCTGTTTCGGTTGACGTGCAGGTTCCGCGGAAGGTTCCGGGACCGTTTCCGAGGACCTCCCTTCTCACAACAAAAGGCCAACCAGCCCCACAGCCCCACAGCCCCACCCACTCTGGGGTCCTCGCACCCCACAGTGGCCTGTGCGCGCACCCCCGCCCCACTCACATCAACAAACACAACAAACCCACAACTCACAAGGCACAAAGACGCGTCGATGGCGGAGGAGGAGGAAGAGGACCGCATCGCCGAGGAGATCGAGGTGCTGTCGTCCATCTTCGGCGCGGACCTGAAACGGCTGGGTTTAGTGTGGGGGCTGCCCAAAATCTCCCTCACAATCACCCCACACGTGAGCCAGGGCGGGGACCCAGTAGAGGCGGAGCTAGAAGTCACCTACGTGGCAGGGTACCCGGGGAAGGCGCCCACGGTGAAAGTGGTCCGCGGCACTGGGATCTCAGAGGACAATCTGCGCAAATTGCAGCAAGAGCTGCAGCAAGAGGGCGGTAAGATGGCGGGAACGAACGCGGAACCGTTCGTTTTCGACCTGTCGCGGATCGCGCAGGACTTTATCGTGCGGCACAGAGTGGTGACCAAGTCGTTCTACGAGGAGTTTCAGGAAGAGGAGACGAACAAAGCGCGAATGGCGCAGGCGCAGAAACGCAGAATCAAACAGGAAGAGCTCGAACGCAACGCGCTGCTGCACGCGCGGGTCAACCGCGCGCTGGAAACAGTCCCCAGCGCGTCAGCTGCCAGACCGCAAGTGTGGGACCTGAATTTCCTGTCAAAGACATCTCAGGGCGATGATAGCGCATTGGGCGACGCGGAGCCTGACCTGGACAGGCTGCTGGAGCAGAGCGCACAGGCGAAGAGCCGGTATGAGGCAGATTTTGAGGAAATCAAGTTGCTGGGTTTCGGCGGGTTCGGCAAGGTGGTCAAGGCGCGCAACAGACTGGACGGTAGGTTGTATGCCGTCAAGAGGATCAAGCTTGAGCGGCAGGACGCCAACTCGAACAGGAAGATCTTGCGCGAAGTCACCAGCCTGGCGAAGATGTTTCATCAAAACATCGTGAGGTATTATCAGGCGTGGATAGAGGACGACGAAGGCGGTGACAGCGACAGCGAGGACAGCGAAAGCGGAGATGACTGGGGCAGCAGCGAGTCCAGGGACTTGTCCACGTCCTCCACCGTCTCGTTTGGCATTCGGCCCAAGATGAAGCCCTCCAGGGTGGCCAGCCCAACCACGCTGGACGCCGCGGCCAGAGGATTGTATCAGAACGACGACTTTGTCGGGTTCGGAGACTGGAGCGAGGACGAGGACGACGAGAGCAGCCAAGTTGGCGACGGTCTCGACGCCTCGCAATTGTCCGGCCGGAACACGAAGAAGAGCCTGGCCAGAGACCGCCTCTTGTACATCCAAATGGAATATTGCCCCGGCCAAACACTCCGCGAGGTCATCGACAAGAGAGTGCTTGTGCAAAACCCGGACCTCGTATGGAGGCTCTTCCGGCAAATCGTGGAAGCGCTGTGGTACATTCATGACACCTGCCATTTTATCCACCGCGATCTCAAGCCGGCGAATGTGTTCTTGGACGAGAACGGCAATGTTAAGCTCGGAGACTTTGGCCTTGCCATTACGGTGGAGAAGAGCGAAGCCACAGCAGAATCAGGGGCCGCAGCGGTCGCAAATGCCACAGGAACCGGGGCTGCTCCGTCTCCAGGACAAGGCAAGAAGAAAAAGGGCAAAAATAAGAAGAAGGGCGGAGCTACTACTGTCGTTACTACTACTACTACTACTACTGCTACAACTCACCCAAAGTCTTCCCCCTCGGCAGATGTGGTGGAGCCAGATTCCGACTGCGCCAAGAACATGCCTCGAGGCAGCATCGAAAATACGAGTGGAGTTGGCACGACGCTATACCGTGCCCCCGAAGTGACCAAGGGGAAATACAACGAAAAGTGCGACATGTGGAGTATTGGAGTCATGCTGTACGAGATGCTGGTGCCGCCTTTTGGGACTGGCATGGAGCGCATCAAGAGCTTGACGCAATTGCGCGAAACGGGCAAGGTGGATCCCGCTGCGGGCATCAAGAAGGAGCATCGCGAACTAGTCGAGATGCTGCTGCAAAAGAAACCCAAGAACAGGCCGAGCGCGTTGTTTATTCTCGAGTCTGGTCGCCTTCCACAAAAGATTGAAATGGAACAAAAGTATTTTGACGAGGTCATGCGGGTGGTCAAAGGGTCTGACCGCTCCTTACCGTTGTACACTAGACTTATGGAAACCTTGTTCACCCAGGCCACGCGCGACGAAGTGTTTTACACTTACGACGCGGATATTTTAAAGTATACCAACAGCGCTGTGGCGCACTCCCAAGAGATGAGCTTGGAAGCGAGACAGCAGCTGCGCCACCATGAGCTTTTGCACGCCACGCAAAAAATCGTCTACCGCGAAATGGAGAAGCAGTTTGAGCTTTTTGGGGCTAGCCCATTTTACGCGCCTCTGCTCACGCCGAAAACGGAGGTGGAGACTGATCGACAAAATCAATACTGCCAGCTGATGGACCCTCAAGGCACCATTGTGTTGCTGCCTATGAACTTGACTAGGCCGTTCGCCCGTTGGATTGCTCTTCGACAATTATCCTGGATGAAGCGATACGACTGCTCTCGAGTTTATGTCGCGGCCGAGACCGGGAACAACCTCCTGGGAGGGCAACCGCGGTCAAAGCTGCAAAGCACGCTGGACGTTGTCGTCCCGCTGTCGCTCTTAGCGGACCCGGCGATTTCGCGCGAATGGCACGTTGATTGCATGCGGTGCAGCGTTCAGGCATTGACGAGGTGCTCGAGCGACTATCTGACGGACAATATTATTGTGTACGTTCAAGACTCCAAACTTCAGGATGCGCTGCTTTCTCATTTGGGGCTGGAACCTCGCTCCCGATGCACGCACCTGCTGGCATTTCTTGACGCTCTTTTCTCGAACGAAAAGCTGTCTTGGTCACAGGTGCGGAAAGCAATGTTGGAGAGAGTCACCCAGAAGCAAGCGGACTCTCTCAAGAGCCTGTTCGCGGCCAGACATGACGAAAAGGACTTTGGGCTGCGAGCTTTTTTGGAAAAAACTGGCCCCGAAGCCTCCAAAAGCTCCGACATTCGCACAAGGGAAGCGCTCCTGCGGAGCTTGATGAACGACAAAAACGGGCTTCGGTGCGTCTTCCGCCCATGGCTGACTCCAATACCGGATATGAACTCGGGGCTGTACTATGCTATTGCAATTCGGCGGTCAAACGCAAAATCAAAGCCCAGTCCGCACACACCGCCCTCTCCGTCAGCGCAGGGCCACCAATACACGCGAAAGAAGCGGAACAACAGTGCCAACGGAGGCGGCTCGCAACATAAAAGCGGCTCCAACTGTGCGCAAGAGACTGCATCTAATGGCTCTTCTCGAACTGTGCTGCAAGAACCCACTGTGTGTGCTCTCTTTCAGAACACGCAGGTGTTTGTCGCTGCAACAGGCGGGCGGTACGATTCGCTGATTCGGCAGTATCAGCTGACTTCGGTTCCCCGAGCCCAGGTCGCGGCGTTGGGGACCCGCTTTCATGTGGAAAGGATCGCCATGCAACTATTGGATCCTTCCAAGGAAGTTTCGCCGTACACTGTGATGGTTCTTGTCGGCGCTCCGTCGGATGAGGAGCCCACGCAGCTGACTGACTGTGCTCAGATTGCAGACCTGCTGAGAGCACACGGGATCTCGGCCGACTGGATGCACCCTTTTCCAACCAACCATGCCGCTGCGCCAATGTCAGACACGTTTCTAAACTACGCAAGAGAGAACCGCATTCCGTTTTTCGTGTGTAAGCGGAGGGGTCAGCTTTACCGCGTCAGGACCGTGGCGAATGCGGCGATACACAAAGATTTTGGCAAGTTTGATCAGCTTGTGAGTTTCATAAAGTCCAAAGTCTTGTAAGATTATGGGGAAACGGACTTTTTTCTTTCCCCAAGCTTTGAGTTGTGATTTTTGGACACAGGTTCTCAGTCACGATCTCCGGATTCGTGCAAATAAGTAATTGTCCGGGGCGTACGGAATAGGCTTCTTCTTCTTCCTCCACCACCTCCTCCTCCTCCTTTTTTGAAGTAACAAAGGAATCTCAACTTGGTCATATGGAGAATGTTGGGGTTTAAAACGAGAACATTTTGCAGATTTGTAATTTTATTATTAAAGTCACACAGAGGGGTAGAAAAACATGGTACTGTATCGCGTTTTTTTGGCAGACACATCAGTTTTTTAAAAAGGTTCAAAGCCCCCGATCTTTGGTTGGTCACAAGGTTCTTCTTTCTCTCTATTCTTCATCAGCCTTGACCTTGACCTCCGCATCCTCGGCCATTGGCGCGAGTGAGTCTGACTTGACCACTTCAGCTTCGACGGCCTGGCCTTCTCTGCGGCGGCGAAGCACAACGATTGCAACGAGAGCGGCAATCCCGGCAACAGCCCCGACAGCAACTGCAATTCCAGCTGCAGCGCCTCCACTGAGACCTTCAGAGTCCAAGCTATTGTCAACGGAGCTGGCACTCTCTTCGGCCTCCTTGAGGGCCTCAGCGGCGGAGGTCATGTTCGTGAGCCCATCGCTCGAGCCGTTCTCGTCTCCGACCAGAGCCAGTTTGCACAAGCTCGAGACATCCGTCCAGGTTTCGTTCAAGCATGACTTGACAGCGTTGAGAGCCTTGGCAACCTTGGAACCGCCTGGCAAGCTCACCTTTCCGTGGAGGTTTCTTGCCTCGCTGAATAGCTGACGGAGCGCGCGCTTGTGGCCGTGAACTCCTTGGTGCTGTCTTCGCTTCTTGCTAACGCACTTTGCAACGGTTGAGTTGTTCGCTTCGCAGTCACAGAGGCATTCGTATGACTCCACCTTGGTTGAAGCGAAGCACGAGTTGCACTCCCGGAGCACGATCTCGGGGCAGGTCTCTTCCTCTGGGCCAACGTCGCAGAGGGTGCGAATATCGCCGGCGCAAAAGAACTGGGCACTCTCCAAGTAGCGGATTGCGCGAGGCACCTTGGTGGAGTTGCTGCTTTCTTCTTCATCTTCCGAGTATGTTACGAACTCCTCCGGGGTGTCCATCTCAATCGAGGTCACCAGCGCATCGTCTTCGACCTCTGGGTCGTCTTCAGCGCGGCAAAACGTGAACGGCTTGACCTTGAAGATGCCTTTCATCCACCTCTTCATTTCGCCTTGGGACACCTTCTCATCATCGTCATCCTTTCCGCCAATGACGGCAACCACGAGGCACGCAGTCAAGAGTGAGAACCTCATTTTTCTTTCTTTCTTGCTTGCTTGCTTGCTTGCCTTCCTTCTTCCCTTACTTTTGGACAGGTTGATCGCTTTCCGCTGCTCTTGCTCTTCTTGTTCTTGTCGCTTCACGTTTCGTGTCTGTTGCTGCTGAGAATCTCACGTCCGCAATCTTGGGTAAGAATCCCATTCTCGCAATGCGAGACTGTAGAGACTGTGGACACCGTAGACACTGTAGAGTCTCGGTGCCGAAAGCAAAGTAAGCCACTGGCAGCCCCCACGTGTAACGCTGCTACTGCTGATACTGCTGCTGGGTTTGGAGTAGGTTCGAGTTCAAGTTTGGGCCCGGCATATAGTATATACACCGACGAATTTGGTTTCACCCTTCCACTTTCCGCCGCACTCTTTCACACGGTACGCACCCAACCCATTCAACCATCCGACCGGTATCCGCAACTCCAGCTGCAAACCCAGATCAAAGTTACAACCTTAAAACAAACCAAAAATGAAAAAGATTCCCCAACTTTGACCAAGACCCATCTCCCAAACTCTCTTTCCAAGTTCACTCTTTCGCCAAGTTCATGCGCTGCTATCATACGGTAATCACTAACAACTCTTAGGGCGTGTGCATTGAGGGTGTGCGACTCCGATACTATAGTACTCCCTATCAGGGCCTTCCTTGCCTAGGTCTAGGTATGGTAATAGACTAAGGTATGGCTATGTATGGATGCGTTGGATAAGTAGAAACTACTGTTAACTAGATGGAATTGGTGGAAGTTTCTGCTGAGTGCTTTGTTCAATGAATGGACTTTAGCAGTGAGATTGGTAAGATGTGAAACTGGGATTGTCGAGGAAACGGGGC
Source organism: Parietichytrium sp. I65-24A (assembly GCA_012862575.1). Lineage (NCBI taxonomy): Eukaryota > Bigyra > Thraustochytrida > Thraustochytriidae > Parietichytrium > Parietichytrium sp. I65-24A. Next base: position 176,205 of record BLSF01000066.1, read on the forward strand.
TCTTTCGAGAGTGAGAGAGAGTGAAAAAGAGAGTGAACGTGCGCAAAAATTAAAAGCAATTTCTCACAAGCAACAAGCGATGCATCGATTGTTGATTTTGTTTATTTGTTTATTTGTTTATTTGTTTGTAAGTTTGGTTGGTTCATCATGGTTCATCGGTTCATCGGTTTTGTGCGCTTTTGGAAGACAGAATGGAGCCATCCTGAGCCATCCTGGAATAAGTTACATATGCAAATTGCGAAGCCTGCGACAAACTTTGAGTTGGAGACACACGCAGTAAGGGTGAGAGCGGCCAATTGAATTGACAGTCAATTATACAAGAGCAAGATGTGCAGGGATTGTGCGGGGGAAGGGGAAAGTGGGAATGGGGTGAACGGGGGAGGGGGGAAGGACAGAGACGGCGGCGGCTTCCAAAGAAGGCCAATTCTCTCGCTCGCGCTTTCGCAGATCTGTGCGACTTTTGAGAGAATTGGTTCACGGTCAATCCAAACATTAACGTGTCGATTGACGCTCTCATTTTCCTTTTGCGCCAGACTTTTTCGCAAAACTCACAGAGACTTGGCAATTTGCCTTGGCAATTTTGCTATGAAATAGATTCTTCACAGCACACCACGCTCCCAGTGACGCACGCTGAGTGCCGCTAAGGCTGCCAATTGCGGGGGGGATAGCCGTGGGAGACGCTAGGGCGATGCTATCCAGGTCAGTGGGGAGCCCCCGAGATTGCGAGTCAGATACTTGGCGTGCGCTCAAGTTCCTGTTAACTCCGGATGATCCCATCATCCGCTGCAAGAAAACGGACTGGACCAGAACAGCAAAAGTTGGCAATTTTGGAAACGATGGAAGCTCGCCGCACGGTGTGCTGCTTGTATAAAGATATAAAGAAAAATTAAAAAGAAGAATTAAGAAAAGCTGGCCCGTCTCTAAAATGTGCCCAAGGACAGGCCACCAGCCAGATGCCCGCCCATCCAGCCACTACCACATGGTGTCGGTGCCGACTCGAGCTAACAAATTGGGTGCGGTCCCAAACTTGCTCCGTAGAGAAACCCCAACTTGTCGAGAATCTGCAGTGTACGTTTGTTTTGACCTGTGCGAGGCTTCCGATGGATCTTTTTAGACTCCTTGGCGAGCGCTCACGATAGACACGTAAGGTGGGTGCTCCGGAGCTGGAGACGCGGCTGAGTCTGAGAACTCCTCTCTGGGGCGCATCTCGAGTGGGACTTACACAAAGGACCCGAGACACCCTGTCAGTGCGTCTGTGACCAGTGCACCCACCACTTGGATCCGGCTCACTGGCTGTGACACTTCTCGTCGCCAATCCGTCGCCAACTTGCCAATTGGTACTCCTCTTCCGGAAGATTTCGAAACGGTCAGTTGCTTCTGGAAGCGGCGCTCGCTTGACTATTCTGTATGTGAGAGCCCAGAGGGGTCCGCAAAGTCGACTCGCTGATGATTGGCTTTGCTGCGTAGGTTGTGAATTGCAGCGGGATCCCTGCGGGACGCTGGGGTCGCTGCTCTCCTTTGGCTGCCTATTCTCCGGATCGCAGGATCCAACGAGCCATGGCGCTGTTCCAAAAAACAAAAGCGAGTCTTCCTCGCGTGCCTGCCCTGCTTGGAACCGGAGCTCTTCGAAGGAGTGAACGAGTATCCACGTGCAAGTATCTGAAGCCAGCAACACGGAGTCTAAGCCTCTGAATATCGAGCCACTCGTCCATCTCTTGGCAGCGCAGCATTTGCCCTGCGAAGAGAAGTGGAATATGAGTTGCTATGGACTCGGTCTTAATTTGGCTGCAGCGCTTTTGCGCCCAATTGATGAAGCCAAGAAAGCTCGTCCATCTCTTGGCAGTGAAGAGAAGTGGAACATGAGTTGCTATGGACCCGGTCTTAGTTTGGCTGCAGCGCGTTTGCGACCAATTAATGAAGCCAAGAAAGCTCGTCCATCTCGCGCAGCGCAGGATTTGCCCTGTGAAGAGAAGCGGAACATGAGTTGCTATGGACACAGTATTAGTTTGGCTGCAGCGCTTTTGCGACCAATAGATGAGCCAAGGAAAATGCCTTGGATGGGGGGGCAAATTTCGGCCGAGTCAGAATCGCGATCGAGATTTCCTTGCCGAAAAGGGTGGCAGAAATCTCCTTCCGACACTCGCCCTTCAGCCTCTGCCATACTCGCACCAAGAGTCTCCTGAAGTGTCCAACCTTGAGAGCGTCGGAACGCATTTGGCAGTCATCGGGTACCAGAAGCATCAGAGATATCAGAGTATGAAAACAATGAAAACAGCGCAAACAGATGGATACAGTACTTGAATTGTTCGACTATGAGTGAGCTATACTGTACGTCCTTTTGATCTGCGCTTTGCATTCCAAGAGAAGTCTCGGACAGAGAATGAGAAAGAAAGCATTGTGGCCTCAGTCGCTTCAGTATTTTCAGTATTCGCAGAGTCCAGACGCTGCTGTCAGTACCGGGTACCTTTTAGTTCGGGTTCTCGTTCCGGTTCTGGATCTGGATCTGGTTCACGTTCTGGTTCTGGTTCTGGTTCTGGATCTGGATCTGGTTCTCGTTCTGGTTCTCGTTCTCGTTCTGGTTCTGGTTCTCGTTCTGATTGGGGCGCCAGGCGTCAAACAAGTGCGCAATCACTGGCAATTCAACTTAATCTTTACATTGATGCTACGCCAACTTGAACAGCAAAGACAAAGATGTTTCTTTTACATTTTAAATTTTAAAATACAAAGGCCAAAGTGCTCTCGCCTTTGGTGGTCTTCTCTTTCTTCTTCTTCTTCCTGTTTGAGCCACACTCACCGGCACATACACTTTTGAATTTTGAATAGCGCCATATCTTCTTACGACAGCTCTATCTATATCCATAGAATGAGCATTAACAAACAAATACATATTACTGCTAACAACGCACGTCTCCGACTCTCAGGCCGCCATAGCAGCAGCCCTATCATTTTATAGAAGAACACTAAGATCCACTATCCGCACCTACGGACGAAGTTCATTTCGTATACACTGAACATCTCTAACCGAATCCTTACGCTTCGCTAACGAAGCTTATCTATCAGTTAGTGTGACGCTCTCCATCCTTCCCATCGACCAACTTGACCTAACTTTTTTCAAAACCAGCTAACAGTCCCTACCCAACCAGCTATCCACGCTCTACGCCCCTCCTTACACCGCGCCATAGCACCCACTAATACACGTGACTATGAAAGCTCTACCACCCCTTCCTACCGCGATGTTACCGTTTATCCTAAATATCTTCCAAGTGTATCTTGTTCTTTCCAACGCCAACGCAGCGCGGAACGTACGGAAGCGGACGGTGTAACGTACGTAAACGTTTGCAGCGAGTACCCCTCAGTAAGACTCTTATTAGTTATACTAAATAAGACGAAGAAGGAGTAGAAGAAGCATAAGGAGAAGCATAAGGAGAAGGAGAAGGAGAGGAAGGATAAGGAGATGTTGGACGGAAAGTTGGATAGCTCGGACGCTTCTGGCGGTCATAATAACAACAACAACAACGACAACAACAATATGGCGACGGACTACAGCGCAGACGCGGAGCCGGTGTCGCAGTTCCACGTGCCGATCGCGGAGGACGAGCACGGTGGGCGTGGGGATCTGAATCAAGATGCTCGCGACCAGGAGATGGAGATGGAGGCTCGCGAGCAGGTGGAAACCGCGAAGAAGATGCTCTTCGCGAACGGCGGATGGCCGCTGCTCGTGTTCATCGCGTCCACTGTGCTCATGATCGCAGCCGCTTCTGCGTGCAGCCAGGCCAACTACTGCGCCGGAAAGAACGGCTATGCGGTAGCCGCCGGGGTGATCTCGATGGTGGTGTCATTCGGGTACCTGTGGCTCGAGAGACAGGACCATCTGGAGGCGAAGGCGAGATTGGGACTCACGGTGTTTCTGTTCATGTGGTGGGTGCTTGTGGCTGGAATCACCACCTTCTCTGCGCCATTTAGGACTCCCGGAAATGGCTACTTCGCGGCGTGGGGAGGGCTCTTCGGCGCATTGTACATGCTCACCAACGAGGTTGCTAAAGTGCGCGTGGCCATTGACAGATTTGCCAACATCGGCCGCCAGCTCGGAATTCTTCTCATCGGCTCGTTGGTGGTGCTCTTTGCTGGAGTTGCGTACTGCAACGGAGCCGGCTGCTCTGGGCTCGCCGGCTATGCAATCGCTGCAGGAACCATCTCGTTTGTGGCTGCGCTGCTCAGGCTTGGGCTGGACCAAAAGATGCCAGACAACGCCCACAAGTTCTTCAACTTGTTCCTCATCGTGTTCTGGATCGTGGGCTTTATCATCCTCACTTTTGTGGGTCCTTTCACCACGGTCGGCAACGGGTACTTTGGCACATGGGCGTGCCTTATTTCTTCCATCCTGCTCTTCAACCACTAAGTCGAGGTCTTGAAGTCGCTTTCGAGCTCAGGTTGGCCTAGCGAGTAAGCAAAGTTGATTCGCGCTTCTGCGGTGATGGGGGACAGCTGCTGCATTTGTTCGCCTCCATTTTTATCTCCATCTCTTGGCGTGGCAATACGCGTCGGCGGAGAAAGGCTGGAAGTTTTGCGGACGGACTACAGGCAACTCGAGTTCCGCAGTGCTCGTTTTCTTCTATAATCATTACACAGGGCATGAGCTTCATATACCCTTATTCGTGAACACCAATCTTTCCTGCTCTCCCTTTTCATCTTTTTAAACTTCACCACTCTTTGTTTGCTCTGGGGCTTGATATTTTTTTGGGTCAAGACAAGATAAAAATATTTGCGCATTTTGGAAAGATGTGAGAATCAAAGGTTTCCATCATATCTTGTCGAGCGAATGGGAACAAAAGAAGAAAGAGAAAACCACATCCCAACCAATTAGAAAAAACTTGCTTGACGATGAATATCAGTGTTCTAGCTTCGAGTTGAGGAGCTGACACGGTCACAAGTGGCGCGCCCAAGGCCGGCCATTCTTCGGTGCTCCAAATGCACTTTTACCATCGATTCGGCGGTAAGCTTATGAAGTAGGACATATCATTTAAAGGCTTCTGCTGTCACCAGGACAAGCAGAGTACCAACATACAACGTAGACAGCACAATGGCGTCCAAACTTGCAAGTGCAGGCTTTCGAAGTGCCTCCACATGGCTTTTGGTGTGAATGTGTCGCAGGCAGAGCGCAACAAACACTGCAACAAGCAAACAGAGTAAGACCCCCGTCAGCATGATTCCACTCATGCCACCATCCTCGGAAGAGATGCTGAGCACCATATCTTTGTGCTGCACCAGATTGAATAGCAAGAATGGGAAGCCAACCCCAAATAAAACATTTATGATTTGCGCGCCAATGGCGTTAGCGATTGAACTCGGGCCTTCTCCTTTCTTGGCTACGGAAACGCTCGAGAATAAATCTGGCACTTGTGCCCCAAGGGCTAGAATGGTTAACCCCGCAATATGGTGCGGGAGGCCGACCAGATCTGCAAATGCAGAAGTCAACAACAACACGACTTCACTGAAAAGAGACACATACACTAGCGAGACGAGCATGGTCAAAGGCCACTCATTGCCAATCTCAATTTCGGGCCCGTCGTCTGATTCACCTTCGTCGTCTTCTCGTATCGGCGGGCAGAGTGGAGGAATGGTGTATCGGAACAACAACCGAAGTGGATGTGACGCGACCCCAAGCATCGCCGAAAAGTAGCTTTCTGCGTCCTCAAGCTCCTTTTGTGCCTCGTAAACCAACGGATCAGCAACGTCGTCCAGCCCACCAAGGGGCTGATCACCCAACGTCTTGTATCTGTGCAAACGCAAGGATGAGTCGACACCGTTTCCATTGTGCTGAAGGAGCTCTGTTCTTTCATTTTGTAGCTCTTCGTCGTCGTCTTCATCTGACCATGCGGGCAAGCCACCATCGTCCTGCTTCGTTGTGTGGCTATGCCTATGGCCATGGCTATGGCTATGGCTATGGCTATGGCCATTGCTGTGCGCGTGCAAGTGAGAGTGAGAAGGATGGTCCGCGCTAGCATTGCCATGCTCCGCGTCTTCTATATCGTCACGCGGATCGTGGTAGAACTTTCCCAGAATTTTGAGCGCCACCAAGTACAGGAGAAAGACTACAAGCATGGCCACATTTTCCACAACTCCAAATCTGCCCCTCGCTGCGAACGCCACAAACATCGCCACCGCAATTACGTAGAATCCAACGTCTCGCAGCAAAGGAACAATCTCAAGCTTTAACACCTGTCCCTTGGACACGAGCACACACGCTGCTGGAACCACCGTGTAGGCTATAATTCCTGAACCTAGCACAGCGCCAAGAGACATGTCAACATTGCCGTGCGCAGTTGCCACGCAGTTGATCATGATCTCCGGTGCCGAAGATCCCAGGGCCAGAAAGGTCGCCGCGGCCACATCGTGCGGAATCTTGGCCCTCTCCACAAGCTTTTCCAGTGCCGGCGCCAAGTATTCGTCGCAGACCACCGCCAGAGCTACAAAGCTCGCTAAGATGCCGAGTCCATATGCAATCACCAGTGCCACGCTCTCAAGGCCTGAGCCAGAGTGCCCAATAGCCGGACTCTCAGCAACGCTCGCGTTCGCATTCACAGGCGAAGTCGAAGTCGACGCCACTATGATCTCATCAGCTGCTGCTACGCCGCACAAGAGCACAAACACCAAGTGCTCCATTGTGTGCGCCGCTACTTTTGTCAAATTCTTCGCCCTCTACTTCTCCGTCCTCCTTTTAATGATAGATCAACAAGAAAGACCGAAAGCGGGGAGAACTAAAACAAGAGCAAAGACAATAGAAGATCCAAAACCCACTCCTGATATATTGATGTGTTGATATGTTGATGTGTGCCTTGCTGAAATAGGCCAGAGATCAACGGCCAATAAAAGCCAATAGAAACCAATGGAAACCAATAGAAAACCAAAGCAAGCCCCGGCACGGAGAGAGCGAGGCTCAAATGACTCGAATATCGATCCACGAGCGCTAGAATATACGGATTCCGAGAGGCCAGATGGATTATATTCGGATGTTTCGTATGTTTCGTATGAGCCCGTCCCAGCCCAACCAAAACCTTTTGCACCAGACCGCCAGATCGCCAGATCGCCTTCTGATTCGCCCCACACCTGCGACCAAACCGCCCGCTACGCTAAACTTAGTCCACGCGCTAAGAGACCTTGTCGAGTACCTCTCTGCTCCCCCGCAGTACGCGCCGGGAGAGGGAAGGGGTGCGAGGACCCGCTGTTTGACGGACGCTAACCACTCTTAGCGGCTGGTAAGAAGAGACCAGGGGAACGCTTTTGTTTTAGAGGGGATGATGAAAATCCCGGTAAGGATTGGTATGGCGGAGAGTGACCGACAAGGTCAAACTTTTGCGTTCCCCAATGGGAAAGAACTGGTAACTGGGTACTACCACTTCGTTAATTAAAGGAGTAGTACTGAGTGAATTACTCAGTACCGGTAACACCGGTAACCAATGGTAACAACCACCACCTGCGAGCTAAAGTTCTCCACAATTGTTCGCTCCCATTCGTCCCTGTTCCTCGCTCCCATTTTTCCAGGCGGGTCCTCGCGTACCGACTGCGAGTACACCGGCCGGTCCCCCGCAGCCCCCTCACCCTGTCCTACTGAAACTCCTAGAACCCCCTACGCGCCTGCGAGAGCCCGCCATGGGCGACTTTCTCCGCGTGGCGCAGGCGGATCCGGATGAGGATCTCTTCTCATCATTCCACTCAGAAGCAGCTGCTGCTCCGGCGAGCGAGGACACCAACGCGGCCGTATTCTCACGCATAGCGCCGACTACCAAGTTTGCTAGTGTACGCGGGAAGAACAAGGGAGCTGTTCTTTCGGCCCAAGATGGTGATGAGGATGAGGATGATGGTGATGATGAGCAAGATGAAGATGAAGATGAGGACGGATTGTTCCTGGGCGAAGGGCATTTCGAACTGCGCAGCGGGGGACTGCCCTCTTCGTTTGCGCACCCGCACGGTGCTGGGTCGTACCGTCGTCCGCGCACGTTCCTGGAACGCTCGCTGTGCGCGATGGTGGTGTTTCTGGTGATGGTTTTGGTTTCGGTTTCCTTGTCGTTTTCCTTTTCGGGTTCGTATTCCTCCAAGCCGGCGGCAGCGGCTTCGGGTTCCAGTCCGGGTTCCAGTCCCGGTTCTCGCGGGCAGAGCCCGGTCCCCACGGTGGAGTGCGAGACGACCGGATGCGTCCATGTAGCGGGAGAGTACCTGGACGCGCTAGGAGCGGAGCCATGTGAGGACTTTTATGCGTTTGTATGCGACGGTTGGGCTCGGCGACATGAGATCGAAGCATCGGAAATGGCCAGATCCGTGTTCAGCGTTGTTACGGACGCGAATTTGGCCACGCTCAGGACATTGGTGGAGGAACCCGAGGAGAATGGCGCGTCTGCGAGGAATGTGGGTTCTGCAGAGGAGGACCTGGGTGACAAGCCTCGTGCGTTCTACCAGTCATGCATGGATGTCCACGAAATTGAGGCGGCTGGCAATCAGGCTCTCTTCGAACTCGCAAAGGATGTGGGACTTGCAGATTGGAACGTGCCGGGGGCGGTACTTCACAAGTATCACTTGCGGAGAAAGCTCCTTGAAGACGGCGCGAATGGGCATCGCGAAGGTAGAAGAGTTGCCAACGATACGGCCGACTCGCAGCTGACCAGTGGGGAAAACTTCAGGTCTTCTGAGGATTCAAGCTACAAACGAATTCAGAACATTACGGAAACACCAACCCCTGCGCCCAGCAAGCTCCCGACCCACGCACCGACTACTGCTGCGCCCAGCAAATTCCCGACCCACGCACCGACTACTGCGGCACCCAGCCGGAGCCCAACGCAACACCCCACAACGGAATCGCCCTGGGCAGATGATGATCATGTGAAGAGAATGAACATTCTGGGCAACCTGCAACGTTTAGATATTGCCTCGATGTTGGACATCGGGGTGGGGGCCGACCACCACGATTCCTCCCGGCTTATCATGTTTGTTGAGCAGGCGCAGCTCTCTTTGGGGTCTCTGGAAAACTACCTCATGCCCGAGGACGACTTTTTTAGAAAAAGTAAAACCGAAGCCATGAGAACATACATGTCTAACCTTTTAGGGATGTGGGTACCCGATAGTGAGACTGAGCAAAATGATCTGCTGCATAGAGCAGAGAAAATGCTGCTTTTTGAGAGAAGCATGGCCGAGATCATGCTGCACCCGGCAGACCGAAGGGATCCAGTAAAAACGTACAACCCTGTAGAGTTGAAGAAGATTGACAACAAGGTCATGCCAATGAAGAAGTTCTTCCAAAGCTTTTGCGAAGAGATCTTGACGGCAAAGGAGCGAAGCCAGCTTCTCAAGACAGTGGTGGTGGAGTCCGTGGACTACCTGCCGAAGCTTGCCAACGTCATCTCCCTGCAGTCAAAGTCCACTGTGCACGACTACCTTCTCTTTGGTCTCACAAACAGTTTTGTTGTACATCTCGGAGAGCAGGAGCGCAGTTTCGTCACCGACCTAGACAAGAGCATGTTCGGGTTGGAGAGCGAAAAGCCTCGCTGGATGCTCTGCATGTATCGGACTCAGTTTTACACGGGCATGCTTTTGGGCAGAATGTTTGTTGACGCCAAGTTCTCGGGCTCCAGTAAGGCAGCGGCTGAGGACACGCTCAAAATGATTCAAGATACTTTTAAGTCCACCTTAAAGGAAATTACGTGGATGGACAACAAGACCAAGAAGGCTGCAATGGCCAAGATTGCAAAGCTCGGACAAAAGCTGGGCTACCCCGACTTTATCATGGACGATGAAAAATTGAGCGAATTGTATGCCTCTTATACGGTAGATAACCTCCACTACTTTGCAAATGTAGTGAGCGGGCGCAGGTATATATCTAGGACCGCCCTGGAAAAATTGCGGAGACCAGTCGATCGCTCAGAGTGGCACATGGACACCTTTGATGTGAACGCGTATTACAGTCCTTCCAAAAACGAAATGGTTTTCCCGGCGGGAGTTCTTCAAAGGCCTTTCTTTGGCTCGGATTTGCCCGGCGCGATCAACTTTGGGGCGATCGGAATGGTCATGGGCCACGAGCTGGTAAGTCTCTCTTTTTGCGTCCTTGTTCGCCTTTCATTTGACGTTGTGTAGTTTGGCTGGGAGGGAGATGTGCCGCTAACGGAAATGTGTCATGGTTCTTCTTCACTCTTTCCCTCCTCATCCCGCTGCGTAGACTCACGGTTTCGACGACAACGGAGCACAGTATGACGCTGAAGGCAATCTTAAGTCATGGTGGGAACCCGAGACATTGCGTACTTTTAAAGAAAAGCGCGAGTGCCTTGTTGAGCAATACTCGAAATTTAAAGTCGGCGATCAATTTGTAAACGGCCAATTGACTCTTGGAGAGAATATTGCAGATAACGGTGGAGTGAAGACGGCATTCAAGGCGTACAAACGCTGGGTAGCCTCTCAACCTCTTTCAGAGCAAGACGTCCGCCTACCAGGTTTGCCCAACCTCTCAAGCGATCAGCTGTTTTTTGTCGCTTTTGCTTTTCTTTGGTGTGGTCAGACGCGCGAAAGCGTAGAGGAGGAATCTGTAAGAACGGACCCGTAAGTTTCAGCTCTCAGGTAAAGGGCAGAGTTTCGCGTTGTTTCAGTGTCTGACAAGAAGAGATGAATCTCACACGCTGTTATTTAAAAACGTAGCCACTCGCCTCGAAGATGGCGAGTGATTGGCTCCCTTCAAAACTCTGAGGATTTTGCGCAAGCATTTCAATGCCCTGTCGGCTCTTTTATGAACCCAGAAACAAAGTGTTCTGTTTGGTAGACCCGGCCTTGACGAAGTGTCCGACACATCGCCCAAGTGCCAAAGACACGTATATATATAAGCAACTGGTTTGATGTGGGGCATACACCGCTGTAATGTATATTGGTGTCGGTGTGAAATGAAGATTAGTACAATTGTCAACTAGGCTAGCAGCTCCATCCAAAGCTTGCAATGTGACAGCCCTGCCCTGCTCCTGAACCAAAAGTTTACCTACTTTCACAACTCAAAATGAACGTGTTTCTTTCTTCATGTTATTCAGACTTCGAAATTCGTCTTCAACGGACAACCTTGGGCGTAACCGTTGGTGGAAAGAAATAGAGCGCGGGTGTTACAGTTTGCTTCTTCCGCCCCCTTTCAGCGTGGAACGTAAAATATACATGCCCAGAAGCCCGATAGCAACGTTCTTGCGGTCTGAAAGCAGACTAGAAACCTGAGAAAAATAATAATGGATTGCGGGGGAGAGTGCCGTGGTCATTACGGTTTGGTCAAACGCAGAGTATGGCGGGTAGCGCAAAGGCGCGTCGAGCATGTTTACTCTGCGCACCACAGCTTTCTTGTGAACAAAGCAGTCAAAACTGTGCTTTCCGTGGTAAGAACCCATTCCTGACGCACCAACACCGCCAAATGGCAACTCCGGATTGGCAAGATGTACAACAACGTCATTGATGATTGCCCCACCCGATGAGGTGAGTCGCAGGACACGGTCTGCAACTTCGCCATCAGTCGTGAAGCAGTACAATGCCAAAGGCTTCTCTCTTGACCGAATAAATGGAAGGACCTCCATATCCAGGTCACTGTAGCGGAATATTGGCACGAGAGGGCCAAAGATCTCATCTGACATGAGCTGCGATTGAGCAAACGCATTCATGTCGTTTTTAAAGTCAAAGAGAGTTGGCTCCATGTACATGTCATCGGCGTCATGCTTCCCCCCATGAACGATGTAGCTGCTGTCAACATCGATACACTTCTTGAGCCGCTCAAATGCGCTGTCGTTGATCAGACGGCCGAACCACTCGGATCTCTGGGGATCTTTACCGTAAAACTCGAGCAGCGCGTGCTTGACTTCTTTGATGAAATCATCAGCTACCGCTTCGTGGACCATTAGGTAGTCTGGCCGCACACAAGTCTGCGATGAATTCATGAACGCCCCCCACGCATATCTGTGTGCGGCGACGTAAAGATCCGCGGTGCGGTCTATGATGCAGGGAGATTTGCCCCCAAGTTCAAGGACCACGGGCGTAAGATTCTCCGCAGCTGCTCGAGCAACCACTTTGCCCACGAATGGGCTGCCCGTGAAAAAGATCATGTCCGTCTTGACTTTGAGCAAAGCATTGGTCACATTGCGATTGCCTTCCACTGCAGCAATGCAGTCAGGGTCCATGTAATTATTGATCGCTCTACAAATCGCGTGCGACGTGCTCGCTGCGTACGAGCCAGGCTTCACAATCACGCAATTACCCGCCGCGATCGCACCCACCATTGGCTGAATGGAAAGGAGGATATTGTAGTTCCAGGCGCCAAGGATGAGACAAACGCCAAGGGGGTCCTTTTGTATATAGCTCCGAGCAGGCGCGTTAAGCAGCCCAGTGCCCACAGCCTCATCCGCGGTCCACTCCTCTAGATGTTTGAGCGCGTCGTAGATCTCCTGGTGAATCAAGGCAATCTCTTGCATAAAGACCTGAAAACGATCTTTGCGCAAGTCCTCGAACACTGCCTGTGCCAGGTCATCCCTACACTCCACCAGCATGCGATCCAGTGCACGTAGCTGCGCAGATCTCCAAGCCAGCGACCTAGTCTTGTCGCTGTTGAACGAATCTCGAAGCTTGTGGACCAGTAGCCCAATGTCCTCAGGATCCATGGAGGCCTCTAGGCTCCCTGCATGCTCATTTGGCTTCGGCATCTTTCCAGTCGTCAGTTCCGAGGATCTGCAGAGAGCAGCACCACACGACAAACGAGTATTCCAGCTTTCGGCCGAGGCGGCTCGTGCTCTCCAAACCGGATTCGTGCCCTCGCTCACGGTCGCGCCCTTGGGTAACTCGTCGCAGCACCTGCAACAACAATAACCGCGATGCTCGAAGCCGCTATGCTCCCAGCGAACTTGAAGGTCAACTTGACGAAATGCGAAGCCTCTTGCAGGTCTGTGCCCTCTGTCAGTTCTGTCATTGCCAGGACACGAGTTGCAGACTTATGCAGACTTTGTCCGATGTGCTTGCAATGCCCACATCTCACGTACCGATCTCGCCGTTCGAGGAGGTAGGTGATCATTTGCTCGCCTTCTTCTACCCAGCACTCAGGCAAGAAGGTAGAAGTATCATGATAGGACGGAGGCAATCATCCTTTCTCTTTGAGGTGATTGCGTCTAGGCTAGGCTAGAGCGCGCTGACAGAGAGTAGTTGCACAGTAGGCAAGGCTTATCATGCCTTTTGCATTCCCAATCCTCGATCCGAGGCAATGTTTGTTTTTAGTTAAAAGGATGTAGTCTTGTTTCTTTTGAGATTTGGATTATGATTGATTGCATCGTTGATTGTCAAGACCGAGATCCCGGGCGAAGACATTTGAGAGTGCCTGGTAGTGCGTCCATCTGCGAGCTGCGGAGTTTGGAGAGCTTCGAGGTAATACAGCGTTGAAGCACCCTAGGTCGGGGGACACGGTGAACGAGAGAGGGAAAGTGAGACGTCTTTTTGAGTCAATAACGAATAGAATCCATGTGGGTCGACTCATAGGCGCGAGAGAGACTTGACTCTTGCGGCGTTTTCTTCCAATACTTGACAAGCTTCTGCCATCATCGCCTCGATAATGTCTTTAGCCGGCTCGACCTTCTTGATGCCTCCAATGCCTGCCATCGCATCGTTAGTTAGTCGCACTGTCATTAATCAACTCTTTTCTACTCATATATATAGCAGAGAGGTCCAAAACGAGAATAGCACTTACACTGCCCGGCATACTGCGGGTATGTCCCTGCGAGGTCAAAATGCTCGCCCTTCTCCCTGGCGGCATGTACATCGGTTTTGTACACGATCTTGCCCTTGCTCTCAAGCTCTTTGATTCGATCGCGCTTGTTGGTCTCGTAGTCCATATTGTACCCATTCTTCACGCAACGCACTGGTCTACCCGTGTAAATTGTGGTCCTCAACGTGTCGGAACAGTCGCTCTTGATCACCAGCTCCTGGTGCAGAGCGGAGGCGCCGCTCTCCTTTGCAACGATGAAGCGCGTACCAACCCACACCCCTTGAGCCCCGAGAGAAAGAGCCATGGCGAGGCCGCGTCCGTCGTAAATCCCGCCTGCAGCGAGGACGACCACTGGCGTTCCTTTGATCGTTTTGTGGCCTTTGCACTTGTCCACGACTTGGGGGACAAGCACACTCGTTGCAATCTCTCCGGTGTGGCCACCAGCTTCGTGTCCTTGGGCAATGATGATGTCAGCACCCACTTTGAGGGCCTTCTCCGCATGCTTGGGGTGACCAACCATGTTGGCCACCAGGATCCCGGCTCCATGCAGACGGTCCACGATGTGCTTTGGTGGGACGCCGACTGCGGAAACGAAGAGGGAAGCGCCTTCCCGGATGATGATGTCCACCAACTCATCAAGCTGCCCACGGGTGTAGTCCTTGTTCGTCTTCCTGGCCGATCCGCCAACCTGCGGCAGGAGCAAGTCCACGCCAAAGACGCCTCCGGGGTTCATCTTCTCCTTCAGTTCGCGAACGTCTCGCTCCAGCTGCTGCGGGGTCTTCATCACGCCGCCAATCACTCCGCACCCGCCGCAATTCGAAACAGCTGCTGCCAGTTCGCTGTTGGAAATCTTGGCCATCCCCGCCAGCATAATGGGATACCTGATTCCCAAGAGCTGCGTCAGCTCGGTCTCAACCGTGCGAGATGTGTGAGACATGTCTATATCTATGTCTGCGTCTGCTCCTTCTCCCCTGCTGCGCTTGCTTCGATAACGTAACGCGTGGTGTTGGCCCACTGCCGTCTGTGTCTCTTTCTCGGCACCTCTTGGGTCGACTCGAAAGCTGCCAAGTACTAACAGTGTAAAGTCTCTTCGCTCGGAAGATGCCCGCTACCTCGTGCTAACAGTGTAAAGTCTCTTCGCTCGGAAGATGCCCGCTACCTCGTGCTACCTGCCACCTTGTGCTGTCACACGCTGTCAGACCGTCCTTTGGCTCGGCCTCTCCTAAACAAGCCGGTAGGCTCACTTATCTCCTGTGCACAGGTTGATGCAAGCAAGCATAGTAGGCATAGTGTGAGGCAGGAAAAGATTGCTTTTGGGCTATAGAGATGGGATCATCCCTCTGAATGGAAGCGCTCAAGCTCCTTAGAAAAGCAGGCGCGAGAGCGCTTCGTGCATGGATCAACGGGATGCAGAAACGATCGTAGCGCCAGAGCTAGTTGAACAAACAGAGGTGCCCTGTGCTCGCGATCAAGAGCTTCAAACTTGTGTCATTGTTTAGACTTTGCTAATAATATGAGGGCGGAGCCAACGAGTTTCTCAGTGGAATTTAAGCAAGATGAAAAGACATGAAGGTGGAGGAACTCTGGTAGTTGTTTCACTCAACGTAATCCATGGTGCAGTAGTCGGAAAGGCGCAACAACTCATTCCAATCCTTTTTGCGACGGCGTAAAGGATTAAAGTTCGTCCACCAGCGCGGCTGCTCGATGTTCTCATCAGCTTTGGCGTGGTCATAGATATTGTCCCCACACTCTTCCAGGATCCTCGACGCAGAAGATTTAGGGAACAGGCACGCCCCTTCAAGAACGAGCTTCTTGGCGGCCTTGCGCAGCTTGAGCAAAGTCTCCAATCGATCCTGAGGAATCGTCATGAGACGGTATATTCCACAAATAGAGCGAGCTGACGCGACAGCCTCTTCAAAAAGGCGCATAGTGAGCCACAGGTAAGCTAAAAGCAGTGGCGCATAAACGTTTGCGACGATCACGAATAAGATAATAAAGAAGAAGCTGACAAGCATCTTGTTTTCGGCAATGGAGTCCACCCAGCCAATGCCGCGAGAAAGCAGCTCCCTCTCTTTGCGCTTGATGTAAAGCCACACCGGGCTCCAGATTAAAAGGCCGGGGGCAGCGATACAAAAGAGAATGCAGCACACGACGATGCGATACGCGATAATGCGGAGACACTTTTCTCTCGAGGGGC
The DNA here is from genome assembly GCA_012862575.1 of Parietichytrium sp. I65-24A. Lineage (NCBI taxonomy): Eukaryota > Bigyra > Thraustochytrida > Thraustochytriidae > Parietichytrium > Parietichytrium sp. I65-24A. The sequence goes on from BLSF01000066.1 coordinate 192,149, forward strand.
GCTCATCATTGCTCGCCATGATTCTCCGAATGCGCTCGTCTTTGATCTGTACAGCGTCAAGTCCGATTTGATACTGTTCCAGTGCATCGTATATCTGCCCAATGGTAATTTCTTGTTCAGCAGCTAGCCCTCGGTCCGAGCTGGAAGAGACTACGACAGTGTCCTTGTCAAGCTTCAATACCTCCACCCACCCCCTCAAAAAGTACATGTACGTTGAGAGGCTCATGTAAGTTCCTAATGGCCGCTGAATACGAGTGGCAGTGATGGCGTACTTTATGATTTTCCAATCGGGAGCGTTCACCATATTTTCCTTAAACTCCGCCTCCAGAAGCTTGAGCAGCGCGTTTGCAGACTCCTTCCTTGTGGCGTATCCGTTCTTGCCATTCTCCAACCAATCTTTGCTCACTACAATAGGAGGCCTTCATGCGCACAACACACGAAACACACCCGATTAGCGCTGTGCAGCCAACTATTTCCATCTTCAATTGACACTTACCTAAAACGAAGGAGAACGTCAGAACGAAACTTTTCTCTGTGAGTCCATGCCATCACGGCTGGTAAGAGCTTGACGGTGAAGTCATCGCGGCCAGCGGCGACCGCCCTTGAGACCGATTCCAAGGCGATATGCGCCACCCCGGACTTGAACTCGAATGAGTGCGACCGAAACGAGCTCACTCCTTCGGGGGAGAAACCCACACAGTCGCCGCGATCCAGCAAGGCGCTGTAAACAGCCCTGAACATGTCCAGGTTGAACTCTGCGGCCTTGTCCCCATGCTCACGTTTCCGAAACACCGGTACCGCCCCTGACATCCGGATCATGTGAGAGACTACTGGAATCTCCCACAACGTATTCTTCGCGCAGAACCGAATCACCCGCGGCGTGTGGCTGATCAGCGCAATCGAGTCCGTCAACGAGTTGCCATGATTGAAGCAAAGTATCGTCGCGGAACCTGCCGGAGGCACATTTGATAGCCCACGCACGTCGAACGACGAGTAAAACACCCCGCTCGCGGTCCTGAACGCCAGCCAAAGCACATCGTACAACGGCGAATCCGACGGCATCTCTCCAAATCTACCCCTGCTGGGCTCTCTCTCGGCAAATCACCAACAGCTGCTCGCTTCTCTTACTTTTCCCCGCAGCTCCTCCTCCTCTTCAACGAGATCGAGGGTGAGAGTGAAAGTTGTAGTGAGAGCTATAGCCGCTCTCTGCCGAGAGCACTAGCTTGCAAGAGTGCGCCGCCCTTCTGTACCTCCTGTGCACCGCAAATTTGTGAATCGCCTTCGTTGTATGTGTACTGTACACTACCTTTCACAATCAAATGTTCATCTGAGAGAGACAGAGAGAGAGAGATGAAAGATGATAAGTATGTGTCCAGATACACTTTCCCCATGAGTGCTGGCTGGGTCCGGATTCTAGGGTCCCTATTATATAATCTATATGAGGAATAGCGGACTGCTAGCAAGTTGGAAAAGGCGGTTGCACCCAAAGTGTGAGGCACTTATACTTTACAGTATATGACTGTTATATGGATTTGCAAAGACAGTCTAAATTCTAAGATGACGGTGCTATAGTAATTAGTAATCACCGTACTATGAGGACAGCATACGTGCACTATCCTTATCCGTCTTATCCGTGAGAGAGACCTACCTGACCTACCGCCACAAGAGAGCAAAAGTCGCGTCACTTGGACGGTATTGTTACGCGACACTGCGGCCGCGCTCCGCGAAGCGCTCTGTTTTGACTGTTTGGCGATGTGGCAACTGTCAGGAGGAGGAGGAAGGAGCGGATGGGGGAAAAAGTTAATTTTTGTTAAGAACAGAACGGTCGTACTCGCTGTACATCGCTGTACATCGCTGTACATCGCTGTACATCGCGTTCATTAGAGGACGTATATATGTTTGAATGTAGAGAAAAAGGTAAGTGTAAGTCGGTGCCAACCTGTGTGCGAGATCAAGGCAGGGCTTTTGCAGTTGGGCGTGAAAAGCTGCTGGGTCGCGAGACTTGGTACAGATATTGGACTTTGGTATTTTTGCGACTTACCTATACTTGAATCCCACGTCAAAGCCCGCCCAATAGAACGTGCGATGTGATTGTCAACTGACAGAGTGTGAATTTTGAATAACTTATTAGTCGATTGTGGTTGGCGTGGAGCCTGAGTCGATCTGTCGATCGATCAGCGTATTTGTAAAAGGTCTTGTGCGACTGAAAGGGCCGAAAAGCTGTCCAGGCGGCTTGCTGCGTATGCCGAACAGCCCTTCTGCCCGGCGGGCGGGGCTGCTGGGAGGGTTGCGGGCTCGAGGTGCGGGGAAATTTCTCGAAGCGCACATTGGAGAGGAAGACGGGCCACGAACAAAGTTTGACGGGGAGGGCGTTTCCAGCGAAGAAGAGCACAAGAAGGTGTCCAAGCTGGGTCACACCAAATCTTTGACGCTCGATTCTACGTCAGATGCGTCAAACGTGAAGGCTGCGTCGAAAGCGGCTTTGGCGTTGCTCAAGGCTCGGCGAGGCCGTCGAAGCCACAATGGTGGGACATCTCTCGATGGATCGGTCAACAGCAGTGACGGCGAAGATGTTGAAACGGAAAGCATACGATCCGTGCAAATGCAAAGCAGCGTTGCAAGCTTGACACTGGAGGAGGAGCGTAAAGACGATGTGATTCTCAGCAGGACTGTTGCGGGAAACCGTGTACTAGTTTCGGCCAGAGTGCGTCCGCTGCTGCCAGGGGAGGCAGGCTCGCACTCTGACAAACGCGCGGCTATGCGCGCGGACTACTCACAACGGTCGGTCTCAGTTTGGCTTCCGCCGTCGTCTCGAGGGGGCTCACAGACGCCGGAAAAGGCCAAGAAGAAGGAGTTTATGTTTGATCACGTCTTTGATCCAAGCTGCACGCAAGAAAATGTATACAGGACAATCGGCATTCCTTTAGTCGATGCAGTCTTAAGAGGCGTAAATGGGTGTTTGTTAGCGTATGGGCAGACCGGCGCCGGCAAGACGTATACAACGTTTGGGCCGACACACACGTTTCCCCGAACGCGTGACTCATCAAGTAGATCTAGGGAGCCTCTTCATGACGTAAGCGACACTGACGATGACGAAATGCTCGGCCTCATCCCGCGGGTGGTATGTAGCCTTTTCGAAAGTCTCGAAAACAGAGTTGAGGAGAGTCGCGAAGCGTTTCTGAAAGCTAGGCTAGAAGCAGCTTCGAACCTTGAATCTGCGGAGCCCGCGTCGATGGTGTCGCGGTATTCTTATGCTCTATACGTAACATACTATCAGATTTACCTTGACTCGCACATACAGGATTTGCTCAATCCGGGGAATAGCAATTTGCAGATCCGAACTGTGGAGAGATCAAAAGATTTCGCAGGCACATCTCACCAAGTGGAAGGTTTGTCGTCACACAGGGTGACATCGCTGGCAGACGTCTTGGAGCTATTGGAACGCGGAGGTAAGAACAAGGTCGTCTCTCAAACCTCAATGAATGCAGCGTCTTCCCGCTCCCACTCGATTTTCACTGTTCAACTTGTGCAATACACTTCTAGTGTAGATCCGCTTCGCAATACTTCGCCACGTATCGGCGAAGCTGGGGGCTCGAACACATTTACCATCCGGTCAAAGCTGACCTGCGTGGACTTGGCAGGGTCCGAGCGGGCGAGCAAGACACACCCTCAGGGCTTGCAACTGGAGGAAGCAAAGTCCATTAATCGTTCCCTGTCTGCACTAGGAAATGTCATCGCAGCGCTCAGTTTGAATCAGCAAAATAGCGCTGCTGCTGCGGCCTCTGAAGCGGAAAATTTTAATTCTCGAAGTTCGTATGGAGGTGGATCCGAGAATGCTGAATCCAGCGGATTTGTCCCGTGGAGGGACTCTAAACTAACGCGAATTTTGCAGGACAGTCTCTCCGGCAATGCGCAAGTCTCTCTGGTTATAAACGTCGGTCCAGGCGCTGAAAATGTGAAAGAGAGCATAAATTCGCTCCTTTTTGGACGGCGCTCTATGCAAGTCTCCTTGGAACCGACCATCAACCTGCAAGTTGACTACCAAGTACTTTGCAAGGAGCTGCAAATCACTCTGGACCACACAGATCACAAATATCGCAAAATCGTGGCTAGGTTGGAGGCTCAGCTTTCCAGGCAGCGGCAGGAGATGCAGTCGGAGCGCACCAAGCCTTTGCGGGAATTGGAGAAGCGGATATCGGAGCTCGAAACTGCGCTCAGGGAGGAACGCGAGAGGTACGCTGACATCTCCGAAACACACTCTCTCCTGGAGGAGTCACTACTCGAACACATTGAGGGCAATGCAGAGCTTTCGAGCAAGGTTGCAGAAATGTCTGAAAAGCTGACGTCAGCGCGTGAGAACGAGCAGCGACGTACTGAAGAGCTCTTGATCGCTCGAGACACGATTCGCAAACAAGCTCTGGAAATCGAAGGTCATCAGCAACGCTCTGACGAGATCAGACTTGAGCGCGACGGATTGAGGACACAGCTCCGCCAGGCATTGAAAGAGTCCTCTGCTCTCAGTCGTTCTATGGAGCAGATGCAAATGCAGCTAGAGGAACCAACTTGCTCTCGCGCGTCTTGCCGGGCGCAGTTAGAAACGTTGGAGGCTAAGATTAGGGATTTGGAAATACAGCTTGAGGGCCGACTAGAGTCTATCGAGCTTGAGGCAGCTAAGGAGCTTGAGCTCGCTACAACTGCCCATCACACGAAAGCTCAAGGTAAACTGCGAGCCGCCAAAAAGCAGATTCAAGAGCTCTCTGCCAAAGAGACGGCCTTAGAAGCGAGTTTGGTGGAGTTGAAAGATAAGAAACAGCGTCTGGAAGCGAATCTTACGAAAGAAAGACAGTCTGTGGCCGCAGCCAGTACAGAGCTAGAGAAGCTCCGTGCAGCTACAACGCTTCAGAATGAGCAAAATGCCAAGCTAACCCTCGAAGTTTCAGACTTGCAGGAGCGTGAGAAGAGCTTGCTGGTCGAAAAAAGCGGTCTGGAGAAGCAAAGCGAAGAACTCAAGCAAGGAAACGACGCCTTGCTACAAGCTTTCCAAGACATGCGCCAGCGGCTTGAAGATGCAGAGCTGAAATTGGAAGATATGACCATACTACAAGCCGAGCAACAAGAGATTTACGAAGCTCTGCTAGGTGCTGACCCTACCGGATCAATTTCCCCTCTGCACGCCTCGGGGACCAGGGATGCACTCCAGCGCCCATCATCGCCATCATACAGTGTGACATCACCTAACGTATTGGAAATTGATACTGCCGCAGTACGGAGCGCTGGAGCATCGCTGGCGTTCCTTTCTCCGTCGTCTCGATCTGCTGTGACTGATGGCGGTTCCCGCGAGGAGCAAGAGGCACTGTCCTCCCCGCGCTTGCAAATGGCGTTAACGCGCTCGAAACTTGCACTGGCAAGAGCGATGAATGCCATCAATGATGTTTAGCGATTTTCGACTTGTTTGGGCTTCTGGCTAGAGATTGGGTGTCGCCCCACACTGAAGCATAAATCTTTATTTTACCAGTACACAGATAAATCTCGCACTTTGCAGCGAGAGCTTGCCCGGATGGTCGGGAACTGAGACGAATTAGAAAAGAAACCAGAATTTGTTGTCTATCCTTTTTTAATTAATTCTAAACTTTCACCTTACCTGAAATCAAGAGGCCTGGCTTTTTGGTGGCGAGAAATCTCTCGAGCTCTTGCCAAATTTTATACACTTCAATACCGTCTTGATGTCTTGACTGTTTCTTCAAAGGAAAAGTAACCACATTCCAATTCTTAATGTGAGGCGGGAGTTTGGAATCGTCAAAGTAGACGTGCAGCCCGCGGCAATTATCAAAAATTGTTGCAGTATCTTTCCACCGCCAGTCTCGAAACTGCCACTCTGGACCGTGGGTGAAGACTGCCGCCAGGCGGTCCCAGTGCTCGTTCTGGAATTTGCGAACAGAGTCCACCACTTTAAACCGTATTGTACCATATTCGCCCACCTGCTTCTCCACAATGAAGGATTGCTCCTTGGTTGGATTCTTCTTCTTCATCTCCTCCGGGTGAACATAGATTCCGTTCTCCAGAAATTGCTTGGCGTTGAACATGTTTATGATTGCCGTGGCAGCCATCGGGACCACGATAATCGGGATGCCCTTCGGTACATGCACGGCAGCAGCGCCTTGAGAGCGGCTCTTGGCCCTGTCGCCGGCCTTGCTTTTGCGGCAATCGCGCTCGATCGCCAAGGCTTCTGTAAACCTTTGCGCGCTTTGAAGCACCGAGTCTCGATCCCTTTGTGAGCCCTCCCTTTTTTTGATTTTGCGCAGCAACAGTTCTTCCGGCGACAAAGTCTTCTCCCCCTTCTTTCTTTTCCTTCCACTTGTATCATCCTGGGCATCTTTGGTCTTGCTTGCTCGTTCCGTGGTGGCTGGTCGTTCATGCGCGATGTGCTTCGTCCAGTCAACCTCCCCGCGGAGATACTTGAGAATTTCAGGGCGGTCCAAATGCGCCACGCGCTGGAGGTTCTTGCTCTGGGCAGACCGAATGTATTCTCCAATGTTCATGCTCTCTGTCTCAACGCAGTGCACCAGCGACTCAAGCGTGAGAAGGCTATTTGCAGACTTGACTGGCGTTACCGTTGTTTTGGGAAATTTACGCCCGCCAAGCGAGTAGTTTCCGTCGCCATCCTCCCCGATCTGCTGCCCGCTGGACGCTGCATCGCGCAGCGCCTGCAACGCTTCCATATTCGATTCCTCGCCGGACATCCTCTTGTTCGGCTACCGACCCAAATTAGCGACCAACGGAGACTCTAAAAAAAAAGAATTCCAACCATCGAAAGCCAGTGTCAGCGTCCGTGTCAGCGCCATCGCCATCGTCATCGCCATCGCCATCGCCATCGCCGTATCGCATGAATCAGTCATTCCGTCAAACAAGGAAATATGTTAATAAAGACAACCTCATCTTCAAAACCCAAACGACCAACCACATTTTATTTTAACGCCCAAGCCAAATTCGTCTGCCTTCCTCGCACTATCGCACAGATTCCCTCACGTCCTTTCGCTCTCACCAATTCAAAAACTTACCTCTAAGCTATCTCGCAACGCTCCTCTCCTCACGTTTTTTTTCTTTTCTTTTCTTTTCTTCTCTCAATCCTGTCACCTCTCTCTCCTTCTCCTCCTTCTCCTCCCTCTCAATCTATTCTCTCTCTTTCCCTCTTCCTCCTCTTCGCACTTGTGGAAAACGTACGCGTCTTAAGCACTCTTAATCTAAAGCGTAGGTGAGAGCGAGTGTGCTCTGTGAGGACCACCGTCGCAGTGCGCGCCGTTTCTTCCCACAGTGAGGTGCTATTGGATACGCGTAGCAACCCGTATGATAGGAGTGGTAGCTGGCGGTTACACTCCAGTAGGCTGTAGGGAGTTCTGGAAGAATGTTCTCTTTTGTTCTTTGCTAGCGCTTACGATGCTGACGAAAGCAAGGAAATCGTTCCGCGAAAAACCGTTGAAGAAGGCTAAGTAAAGGCTAGGAAGGCTACCCGTTAATGCCAATGCACGGTGAAAAGTTTTCGATCCACAGATACAACAGATGGGCGAAAGAATGATTTACTGAGGACAATGTCGTGTTCGCATTCCGCGCACTGCATCGTCGCCACCATCCCCTTCACCTCATTCATCGTCTCCATCGTCTCCATCGTCTCCATCGTCTCCATCGTCTCCATCGTCTCCATCGTCTCAAGTGAGAGTTGGGTTCTGGTAGGTCCGTTCTGGTAGTTCTGGTTCTGCTTCGGGTTCTGCTGGTTCTGGGCTCACTGTCCAAGTACTAGTACCGGTACCGTACTGAGTACTCCTATCTGTGCTTCAGGTTCTTACTCTAGAGCTAGTGGCTCTATTTATCACATAGCACACATAGGCTAGGTAGCAGTACCCCCTTTGTCACAGAGTACATATGTGCGCCTTGTAATGGCCGTGATGGGCGAAACCCTAGCAGTCATCACTCAACTTGAAGTGGCAAGCCCACAGTGCAACTTCCAAACAGTCCAAACAGTCCAAACAGTCAAAAGCAACGTCCAAATAGTCCAACAAGTCCAAGAAGCGCTCCACATCACTGCTTGCTCGCTTCGTTCGAGAACGCGAGGCCAGACGGCGCCGCGAGTCTCTCCACCCTGCGATTCGAGTGACTGAGCGGCGAGCTGACTGAAAGGACTTTCTCTGTTCGATTTCGGAAGTCTGAGTTGTGAGTTCTTGAGTTCTTGAGTTCTGAAAAACCCAAATTGTGGGATTTTGACTGGGTCTCCCTCGGATCCGACTGGTAGGTGTTGACGGCGACTGCGGGCACCGAGAGAAGTGGGAGCGAGGGAGGAGGACTGGAAGAGTGCGTATGCAGCAGTGCTTCGTAGCCGCCCGGTGGCGGAGGAGGTGAATTGGGTCTGAAGAGCAGCAAAGCTTTCACCGGCAGGCAGTCTCGAAAGGTGAACGACCGAATTGGGAGAGAGTAGCGGAGTAGAGAGGAGGGCCACCATTGCTTACTCGGCTGATACATCTTGTACGAGTACAGAGCGAGATTGGGGATTGGGAGTCGGGAGATGGGCGACCGAGGCTACGAAAGTCCCGTCGAGTCTCAGGCGGAGGAGAGGGGATTCTCAACTTTGGCAAGCTTTGAAAATGTCAAGGCCGCAGTGGACGTGGAGCGAAGACCGGTTCTCGTTCAGCTGATCCGATTTGTAGACCAAGACGATAAATTTGCAGCGAACAACAGTCTAGAAACGAAAGGGCAAGTCTCAGGCAGTGATGCCTACTTTGACGAGCAGCCGCAAGTGAGCAGCGAGGAATGCTTAGTACTCGCGCAGGAAATTGACAGTGACTTGAATGTGACGGATTTGATGCTGTGGCGGCTGCCTCTGGACTGCAAGCTCGAATGCATCAATGACGAGCTCGTCGCAAGTCGCGCGGAGTGGCAAGAGGTGGTACGTCAGGGCCTTCTCCAAAAGCTGCCATTTCTTGAAAATCACAGTGCAATCGAAGAGTGGCGCCGAGATATTTGGATTGAGCAGACATTCACTCGGAACTCAGACTTTCTCCTTTTCCGGGCCGAACTTCCAGAGAAAGTCTTTGAATTTTTTTTCCACGAAAACGTAAACTTTATAAATCACGACGGTGGCCTGCAGTGTTGGATGTGGCTTCCAGCGTATCTCGATCAGGAGAGCCTTGCAGAAGAACATGTAGTGGGAGAATTATCACTCGATCAAGAGGTTGTTGCAGATGAGCATGTAGTGAGAGTCCATCCCGATGTCCGCAATGCCTTCCTGATCAAGGAGACCGCGGACAAAGGAGCTTGGAAAACTGCTCTTCAGGAAGCCTTGGAAACTGTTTGGGGTTTTTCCAGGAGGGTGGCGGCAGAGCTACTAGAAGATATGAAGCCTGGGGATTGCTGCTCCAATAACAGCTTGCTTTCTCTGCTTCGACTTATCGCGAGGAAGGTAGTAGTAAGCGATTTAGAGAGCCTTCATGATGACATCCTGTGTGCGATCCTGCTTCAATTCGTCCCCAGTCGGGAGCGGCAGTGGCCACCGAATAGAAAAATCAGAGTTCGTGCAGCAATACCTAGGGGAGAGAGCGATTGCCTGTATCTCACCTGTGCTGCGCTTGATACGTTCGAGCGCATGCAAGTAGTTGGCCCGCAAAAGTTTTCTTTAGCTGGCCGCGAAAAGAGTCTCCGTACGTTTTTACTCAAGCTCAATTCATTGAGAGAAGCTTTTGGTTCTATTTGCTCAGAGAACTCTCGCACAATAGTCCAAGGAGGATTTGCCGCCGCCGAGATTGATTTCAAGTATCGCTCAAGCTCCAGCTTACTCGCAGCTAAAACTTCCAAGTCGCCCGAGCTGTCGAGTTGGGATCACCACATGAAGCTCGATACTCTTGAAGCAGTATTGGATTCCTCAGCAACTAGTCCCATCTCGAGCTCGGTTGAAGAGCTCGTTGACCACCTGTTCTCTATGCATCGTTTCAAGGATGAAAAGCCATTGAGCTGTGCGCTTCTTGGTGCTGAAGGTTACGACTTGAAAAAGTGCTGCCTTGCGATGGGAGAATTTTGGGGAGAGGAAGCTTCATCGATGGTAGTAAGAATAACAGGAAAGGGCCTGAGGGTTGCGGATTACTTTGAGGAATTGGCACAGACCTTGTATGACGATGACGATGGCAATCAGAGCAAATTGGTCATCCCATGCACTCCAGCGTACGGCAATTTGGAGGCACGACATGTTGTCGTAAATTTGCACGGGACCGGAGTGTGGATACACGAGCCTCCGGAGCAAGTACTGATTCGGCCGCTCCTGAACGACCACGCAAGCTTAGAAACGAGTATTGTACGAAAATATATTGGGCCACTGGGTGATCGTGCTCATGCGGACGATGCAGAGAAAGAGAGCTGCGAGAGGGACTTATTTAAGCTCCTGAGGGAACTAGCCTATGGAGACATGTCAGCTCCACGAGACCTGCCAGACCTAGGAGTGAGTAGAAGAGACCCAATCCTAGAGACGGCTTGGCGCACGATCCAGGCCATCCGGGCCAGTGCAGGCAGCCTTTGTTCAAATCTGAAAGAGTCGTCTATTTTGCATGGTGGTCTGCTTTTCCATTACGTGAATTTCCTTTGCTCTCCTCCTGCAAAGGCAGTCGGAAATCGGGGTGTCCGTAAGGTTGCGCTTATGGCGGCACTATTCCAAAGCGTTGCCATGACACACTGTTTGAAGGGGTCAGGGTTCTTGGAAAGGGCTCGCCGGTGTCAAGATATTGTGGATGTAGACTCTGAGAGGAAAATAATCGCTATGCTAGAGGCTGAGCGAATCCGCGACATGGAGCGTAAAAAGGCAATATTCGCTATTGGCTCAGAGTTGAAGCACTTTCAGGACATTGCCAATCAGAAGATTCGATCTGTTCAAGTACATACAATCGACATTCCTGCGGTGTCTTCTGGAATGGATCAAGATCCTGAAGATTCAACGGAGAATGAATGGCAAAGCAAAGCGGCTGAATTCGACCGAAGGAACGTTTTTATCCTGATGCTTGCTATCCAAGACGAGCTTAGAAAGCTAAGGGAACATACACCTGCTGCAGGGGTGTATGCGGACGCAGAAAGGTTGGATGAAATGCTCGAAACGCGCATTGAACTGGAAGAAATTCTGCCAAAGTTACCCTTGCTTCAAGTTAATCAGGCGTCAGAAACAGCCAATAACCCTCGCCGCCTCATTTCGAGCCTTGTGAAGCTGGAACAATTTGAAGAGAAACAAACAAATCTACGCGAGCTGTCTAGTGATGTGCTCTTTTGTATGATGCTGAGACAGCGTTCGAGAGTCGAGGACGACCCATTTCGCGAAAAACATGCCAGCCGAATTCAGAAAATGATGATTTCGAGCTTGTATCGGAGTAGTGCTACCCAAGGCTTTTGTGTGGGAGAGCGTACACTGATAAAGTTGCGAGGCATGTTTCCCAAGTCTATCGACCCCGTAACTTCACGGAGGGTGGTTATTGTTGGGGAGGCGGGCTCCGGCAAGACGATATGGCTTAAAAAGCTTTCGATGGCAGTGCTTGAGGATGCATACCGCTCGGAGAGTGAGGACTGGCTGATTCCCTTGTTTATAGAAGCGGATACGTTTGCCGGAATTGCGGTGCAGAACCAAGGGCAGGCGAGGGATGCGCTCTCGGCGTATTTTGAAACGCAGCTTGGAGCTCATTCCCGAAGACGCGAGTTCTTCCAACATGCATTGGATACCGGTCGTGCTGTGATTGTGCTAGATGGGCTTGATGAAGTACCCGTTGCTGAAACGCAAAACGGGCATGGTGGGAAAGGTGCAGATGGGGGTGCTCTACAAGAGTGCCTTCGTTGGCTTGCCGCGTACTTAAAAAGTCGCTTTGAGCTACGAGTGATTATATCCATGCAGGCAAGCACATTGGACTCTCATAGAGAGTGGCTTACGGCAAATCAATTTCGCACTTGCGAAATGCCGCCATTGAATGAAGCTCAAGTCATGGAACTTGTCAGTGTAGCAATCGGAGGCTCCGCAACTGCATTCAGCCGGAAAAGTGGGGTGTTCGCAAGTCAAACGACTTCTTCGAGAACGGCGCAAGATATGGAATTTCTCACGAAGAGGATTCAGCAAACTATTGACAGCCTGTTTGTCCCGAAATTTTCAAAGGCAACGAGGAATCCCTTCCTTCTGACTCTTCTCTCTCACTATTATTGGAGAGTTCCAGACACAATTAACGTTGTTCCCACAGACTTCGCCTGCAGTAGGATTCCGTGGTTGAATAGAGCATTGAGTCTGCACGCAATCCAAGTAAGCCAATACCGCATCCTAGAGCAGCTGATGAACTTTATTCAATATCGTCAATTAAAGGAAGGAAGGGAGGCGAGAGACAAGGCTCTCCAAGAGTCCAGGGGCGAGGAAAGGAGTGCTCATCAAAAGACATCATCTACAGGTTCGAAAGCTGTAGATGTATTGGACACGATTTGCAGAATCGCTCTGACCATGTGTCGCATAAAATCTCGTGGGCTATCCAACTTGGAACAACGTTCATTTAACGCCAGGAATTATTCCGATGAGGACTCGGTTTTAATCAGTGAAGATGCTTGGAACAAGATCGAAAAGGGGGTTGCAAAGAAGTCCATTAGTGTTCTTAAATTGGAGTTGGGTGGCGTGGAGGAGGACGACAAAAAGGAGAGACCGTGTCGACTAAAGTTTACACATTTCATGTTGCAGGCGCACTACGCCGCAATGAAAGTCATTGAGACACTTCAGACGCTTTCTTCTCAGTTCGATCGCTGGCGCCTGGAAAGGTATATCGTATCCGTTTTTGGGGGGTCTCTGCTCTGTGACCCTTGGTGGCACCCGGTGTTCTTCAACATCTGTGACGGGTTGTATGGAGACCCTCTTCTTGACGTTGTATTTCAGGTCCTCTTTGCGCCAACCGAGAGCGCTGTCGGAAGTTCTACGAGAGAAGCTTTCGGAAGCATATGGGTCGGAGCGGGATCTGCTGGGAGCACCTCATGTGCACAGCAAGTTGCGCGGCACTGGGGAGGAATTCTAAAATACTTTGGTATTCACAGAGAAAATTTTAGCGGCGATCTGAGAGACAAATCTGGAAACACTTGCCTCATGCTCGCTTGCAGGAATGGCCATGTTGCGTTTGTCACAATGTATTTAGAGTTTTTTGTGCACATTGGGAGTGGCCATGATGCACGGCTCGAGAAAAATCACTGTGGTCACACCCCGGCTCAAATTTGTCAAATTTTCCGCGCACCACAATGTCTTCGCCCTCTAATGCGCACCATCGGTGACGGAGCGATGCTTGCGGAGTCGCAAAGTAGACTTCCGGAGATTATTGCTGCAGCAAAGGCTGACAACATGCGGAAGGTGAAGGCCATCCTGGACCAGGATCCAGAATCTGTTTACCATCAGTCCAACACGAGGATGACTGCGATTATGTGGGCCGCAGCTCTTGATAATGTTGGCATCGTGAAGCTTTTGGCACAACGAGATTACAGAAAGGCAACTACATCGAACAGTACAGAAGAGCCTTTCAACTGCCTCTCATTTGCCGTCGAGAATGACTCCGTCTCTTGCGTCAAATGGCTCATCGAGATGGAAGGTATGAATGTGAACTCGAGTACGCGAAATCTGTCATCTGGCGGAGACTCCCTTGCGACCACTGCCATCGCTTTTGGTTTCCAGCACACGTTTCAAATACTTTTTGAGAATGGTTGCGATTTTTCGTTTGCGTTTCTAACTGCACTTCGTCAGCACAATCTTGAAGTCGTGGACCAGATCATTCGTTGCGGGAGTGTAAACCCGAATTTGAGGCTAGAAGACGAGCCATTGGTAGCCTATGCGGCAAGATACGGGCACCATGGAACTATTCGCGTCCTGTGCGAACGCGGGGCAGACCCGAATGTATCTTTCGAGTCCCAGTTCGGCACATCCCCTCTGCTGGTTGCTGCAGCATGCGGGAACCTCAGATGCGTACAGGAACTCGTGCGATTTGGCGCGGACCCCCATGCCAGAATGCAAGGAAACAGCGGGATGAGCGGGTATTCCGCTTTGGATTTGGCGTATCGATTTATAGAAAGCCCGCATAAACTCGCTCAGATGGAGGAGTTGCTTTTCGCGCTAGATGTCAAGCCGAACGTACAGTTGGTCAATTCAAGACGGCCACGCTCCCCTGTGAACAGGTTTTCCGGGCCAGGGGTCCAGCCACTCTAGTCTGGTGTACACTGAATTGAGAGTGGGTTATGCGTGTGCAATTTACCGATTTTGCAGTGGACCTGGACACGTCTACCTTTAAAATGAAGATTTCCATGCCAAACACTTTGAAACAAGTTCTTTCTTGAAAGCAGATCAATCAATAGAGAACGGTAACAATTGTTATAATTTAAGTGAACAGGGAACGCCCAAATTTGAAATTGTACGGATAGGAAGCAAAAAGGCCAAGAGCTTGGGGTCCATAAGCCGAAGTATATCCGATTATTGCGTGGGAACAGTCGTGGTACGCATGAAATGCAAAAGTCTAAGAGCCTGTCTTTGAGAAAGCCTTTGCTCACTATGAGAAAGGGGGGTGCAGCCCTTCGAGAATTTCCGCGAGTTTTAGACTGGAGTTTGTGAAATACGGCTCGGCAAAAATTTGGTTAAACCCCCCTGCGTAGCCAAGACGGTTCTGTTGGACAGGGTTGAGGAGTTTCAGGAGGATTAGTTCCAGCTCATACGTCTCGCAGGGGTCCTGAAGAAGGCGTTGTTGCACCGGAACTGTGCAGACATCCCTGGCGATATCCTCTGGGGAGTCGGCCTCCCACGGAAGATATCCCATGTGCAGCTCGAACATGATGACTCCGAACGACCACCAGTCTACTTCTTCTCCGTAGCTCTCGCGCTTGAGCTTTTCAGGCGATGCGTAGTAGGCTGTGCCCGCCCACATGGGACAATCTGGAGATGGGTTGTCCATGAAAAGACTGTCGTCCTCCAAATCAACTGCGCACCCAAAGTCCAAGAGCCGTATGTGCCCATCACTGCGCACCCCAATGTTTTCAGGCTTTATATCGCCGTGAACAATTCGCAAACGCTCATGCAGATACTGTAACGCGGAGCCAAGCTCACCCAAGCACATCCGACACTCACTGTAGCTGATAGCTTGCTCCTCCATCAAGGTGAATAAGTCGCCTCGGTCGCAGAGTTCTACACATAGGGCCGAAAAGTTTTCTTGAAGGTGGTAGAAAAGCATTTCGATCACAAATGGGAAGCCAGAAGCTCTTTTTAAGAACTTGGTTTCTCTCTCAGCGCATTTTTGATCGTACTTGGAGGTCGAAACCTTGAGCACGACGGCTCTCCGCGAGCCACCGAGGTGGGAAGTGCTCCCTACAAACACTGTCGAGAAACCTCCGAAAGACAGCTGCCTCGCATTCGTCAAAAATGACTTTGCAATTTCAACATGCGCCTCACCCATGCTCGAAGCCGAAGGTTCGAGCCCTTGAAGAGCCCTCGCAAATTCAACCAATGTCTGATATGGAACTGCCGCGGCCAAAGCTGCTCCGGTGGAAGTTTGCCCCATTGAATGTATACGACATCGTATTGCTGGTACGATACGCAGAAGTTCTACACCTACGACCATTGCAGCAACGGCGCTATTTCATTTGACCCAGCCTCCTCGAGCAGTCCAAGGTTTCCTGGGGCCCTAGGTTCTTCTCGTGCATCGTAACTCGTGGAAATGGTATGCGTAGACTTCTCCAATAGAGGTATTTAGAATTTGTTTTCCGGAGGTATCTGAGGCAAGTGTATACTAATGAATGCGTGCCGCCCAGTGCACGGTATTCTCGTGGAGGTATCAATTTACTAAATTAGCCCCCCCCGCCCCCCGTCTTTAAAGAAAGAAATGTTCAGTTTTCTTCGTGTTCCTTCCACTTTCAGCAGCGTAATGCTAGAGAAAGAAGCAGATCACGCATATCAAATTACACAGGTGTTTTTCACAGTCTGACAAAGGAAAGCTAGATTGCTTTCTTTGCTTTCCACAATCTTGATTGAAAGCATGCCATAGGCATGGACTCTTACAGGCAGATTTACAGTTTTGCAAAAAAAAGCTATTTGTTAAAGGTTTGCTCTCCTTGCTTCCCGCAAACTAGTCCAGCCGAAGCAAACTTCTTTTGCAAGTGTCATGAGATCGGGCTGCTACCAACTGAAACATCTGGAGAGGGTTGTCGGTCTACGCTCTTGATTCGAATTCGTGCAGCCGGGTAATTCTTGTGGTCTTCATTTGTTTGCGGCCCTTGCATCCAGGAAGCAACATGCTTTAATAAAATATATTTGACAACAAGAGACGAGATTGGAAATAAACAACGTGGATTCTTGGGTCTGTGAGCTGTCCAGTTTCACGAGATCTCCGCTCCACCGGAGATGCTACACTTTTCTGCGTACTGAAGTCAGCGGAGAATGAGTAGTAAAGTATCGGCCAAAGCAAAAGGCCAAAGCAAAAGCTTTGCAACTTGCAGCAGCAAAGGCGATGACTTCACCACCTGCTGGTTTCAGTCCCTCTCGCATTTCTCTAGAATGAACGGATAGAACTCCCTTAAGCTTCTTGGAGCCAATCTCCATGCTCTCGAAAAATGGAGAAAAATTTGCGCCAGGCAATCATCGAAAACAAAGAACATGATACTGGTACTGACAGTGAGTACGGATACAGGGCACCAACACTCAATTCGATAGCGGGAAGCCCAGTGACTAGCTAGGGATAGACATGCACCCTTCTACTGTACCGTGCCGTCGTTGGGGGACTATTACCGATATCGTGCTCTTACGGAGCACCTATGCAGAAGAATAGGCCTCGATGTATACTTTGAAACCGCAAACTGGATGCCTGCTGCCCAAATCCATGTTTTCTGAAAGGGACATTCAGAGGACGTTAATGGGTGCCCTAGATCCCACACCACCATCAGGTCTGGGGACGTAAGCATTGAGAGAGGCGCAAGTATTGTTACGACCACGAGGCTTGGGAAAGACCTGCCCCACAAGGTATTACCAGATATACCAGAACAGCATTGCAAGTGAGCAGCGCTGTTTTCTTACGTCTTCTATTTTCTTGTTTTTCAGCTTTTTACTTTTCAAGAATTGTGGGAGTTTCTCCTGGCCTTGCTTGTCTGCTCGAGCTAGTATGGTACACAGCTTCCCGTACCGATCGAAGCCTGCCTTGATTACATGTGGGGCAGAGAGAACCTTGAGAGGGAGGGAACATTTGGCTTTGGAGGAGTCAACTTTTCTTTCTTTCTTGCGATTCTGATGACCTGCGGGGCTGGGAACCTTGAAAGGGAGTGAAGATTTGGCACAAGAGGAGGCAGCTTTTCTTTTCTTGCTTGGGAACAAGCCGAGTGCGCCTGCCGTCTTCCTTAGTTGCCATGTCGTTGTGAGCCCCGGGAACAGGAGAAGGGAAAGACGTTGTTGGCTTCTTGCTGTTGGCGTCGTCTTGGCATGTCTTGAATGTCTTGGCCCTGACCTCCAGCTACTAGGCGAGCTAGTGCTGCGAGGCCTCACTTTACTGCGCAGGATTGGAGGTGCTTAGACTTGCTGAGAGTTGGCAGAAAGAAAAAATGAAATCTCCGAATTTTCCTGTGAAACCAGAAGAATGCGCTCCTTGCAAGTGTTGGATCAAGCTTTTGAACAGCTCTATCACGACAGGTTTGGGAGCTTGTCACTCCTCGTCGTCTCAAGTTGTGTTTATATTTTGATCAGCTTCCACACTTCAAGTTGCAAAGCAATTTTCACCTCCTCCTGCTTTGATGAGACAAGGAAAGGATCAGAGAAACTAAGAAAGCTGTATGTAATCAATTGTATTCAAAGGTGTTTACAAGAGAAGCGTGAGACAGCTTCTGCTGAGAAATTTCGTGGAGGTGTACGAGAGAGCCTGCGATTGTGGAAACAAACCGAATAAATTAGCTTCATCGCTACGAGCCGTAGCAGGCAACACTCCCACCCCATTACAAAAGCTCAGGATTCCACTCCTCAGGCTGCATTCGAAAATAGTGCTCCACAGTCTTTGTTCTGCAAGAGACAGCCATCACATCAATAGGGCCGGTAGTTGCCAAGTGGAGTGCTCCCCGGCTGTCACAGAAAAGAAAAAGTTTTCGAAACCCCAGATTGCACGCTCTTTTGCGAGCCGTCTCGATGCGCATCTGGGCTGAGGGTGCCCGGTCCACTCAGAATAAGTGCTAAAAGACCTTAAAAGCAAGCTCACACTTTTGGGAGGCTGTTTGTTGCCATCAGCCTCGCTCGCCTTGCCATTCCCATCCCGGGGTTTGATGCAGCTTGTTGTGGCATGGCCAGGAACTGGCTGCTCTGCGAGTGTGCGAGGCCATCGTCCGTTGACACCACATGCAAAGGGGACTCTGGCCGCTCCCTCACCAACGCCTTGCCAGCCGCGGACATCATTCTTCTGCCCCCCATGGTAGTTCCCGACCTCGAGTGAGTCGGATGTCTATGATATACCTATCGACGCAGCGCCTCTAATTGACTTGTGCGAAGTAATCACCAAGTGCTGCTTGCGTGTGCCTTTCGGTGTTTGACGATTGACGTTTGGGAACTGCAGCACTGGAGCAACTACGTTCGGTTCTCCTGTCTCCCACTGTGGCCAAGCTTGCTGTTGAGGTAAAGTAACACAACTTGTAAGCTGGGCTATGCTGCGGCCAAGGCCAGTCTCCCGATCCTCCCAGCGCAAGATACTTGGGTTACTTATGGTTACTTCTTCAAGTTGAATAAAAGCAACCACGTTGACCCTTGCGCTCTATGCGTCTAATAAAATAACTAAAATAACAAGATTTAGAGCACAAGCAGCGTCTTGAAATGTCTTGAAGCGTAGAGCGACTCTCAAGTCACACAGTGCGCAGATGTCTGCAGCATTTGAGAGACTCGCCAGGCGCGCTCGGGCACACACACACGCACGCACTCCAGGAAGCTCTGATTCGCAGCGGTAGAAGTGGCAGAGAAAAACAATAAGTTTACTGTTCGCTCGTGGTTTACTTTCCCGTCTTCCATTTCATTTCAATGAGCGATTGATTGAGGTTGAACATGGTTGAANAGGCTTGGGAAAGACCTGCCCCACAAGGTATTACCAGATATACCAGAACAGCATTGCAAGTGAGCAGCGCTGTTTTCTTACGTCTTCTATTTTCTTGTTTTTCAGCTTTTTACTTTTCAAGAATTGTGGGAGTTTCTCCTGGCCTTGCTTGTCTGCTCGAGCTAGTATGGTACACAGCTTCCCGTACCGATCGAAGCCTGCCTTGATTACATGTGGGGCAGAGAGAACCTTGAGAGGGAGGGAACATTTGGCTTTGGAGGAGTCGACTTTTCTTTCTTTCTTGCGATTCTGATGACCTGCGGGGCTGGGAGCCTTGAAAGGAAGTGAAGATTTGGCACAAGAGGAGGCAGCTTTTCTTTTCTTGCTTGGGAACAAGCCGAGTGCGCCTGCCGTCTTCCTTAGTTGCCATGTCGTTGTGAGCCCCGGGAACAGGAGAAGGGAAAGACGTTGTTGGCTTCTTGCTGTTGGCGTCGTCTTGGCATGTCTTGAATGTCTTGGCCCTGACCTCCAGCTACTAGGCGAGCTAGTGCTGCGAGGCCTCACTTTACTGCGCAGGATTGGACGTGCTTAGACTTGCTGAGAGTTGGCAGAAAGAAAAAATGAAATCTCCGAATTTCCTGTGAAACCAGAAGAATGCGCTCCTTGCAAGTGTTGGATCAAGCTTTTGAACAGCTCTATCACAACAGGTTTGGGAGCTTGTCACTCCTCGTCGTCTCAAGTTTTGTATATATTTTGATCAGCTTCCACACTTCAAGTTGCAAAGCAATTTTCACCTCCTCCTGCTTTGATTTCTTGCTGTATCAAGAGGGGGCCTGTACACCTACATTTCACTGCCTTCTCTCTCGTCTTCTGGCATCAAGAGGAAATGCCGAGTGACGGCTACCACGCTCTTGCACTCGCCTGCATTGCGAAGACATGGTTGCGTGACTTTCACTTCCAGTGCGGATGGGATCGGAGGAGGTTGACAACAGGAAAAAGTTCCAAAGAGCCAAGGAAAGGATCAGAGAAACTAAGAAAGCTGTATGTAATCAATTGTATTCAAAGGTGTTTACAAGAGAAGCGTGAGACAGCTTCTGCTGAGAAATTTCGTGGAGGTGTACGAGAGAGCCTGCGATTGTGGAAACAAACCGAATAAATTAGCTTCATCGCTACGAGCCGTAGCAGGCAACACTCCCACCCCATTACAAAAGCTCAGGATTCCACTCCTCAGGCTGCATTCGAAAATAGTGCTCCACAGTCTTTGTTCTGCAAGAGACAGCCATCACATCAATAGGGCCGGTAGTTGCCAAGTGGAGTGCTCCCCGGCTGTCACAGAAAAGAAAAAGTTTTCGAAACCCCAGATTGCACGCTCTTTTGCGAGCCGTCTCGATGCGCATCTGGGCTGAGGGTGCCCGGTCCACTCAGAATAAGTGCTAAAAGACCTTAAAAGCAAGCTCACACTTTTGGGAGACTGTTTGTTGCCATCAGCCTCGCTCGCCTTGCCATTCCCATCCCGGGGTTTGATGCAGCTTGTTGTGGCATGGCCAGGAACTGGCTGCTCTGCGAGTGTGCGAGGCCATCGTCCGTTGACACCACATGCAAAGGGGACTCTGGCCGCTCCCTCACCAACGCCTTGCCAGCCGCGGACATCATTCTTCTGCCCCCCATGGTAGTTCCCGACCTCGAGTGAGTCGGATGTCTATGATATACCTATCGACGCAGCGCCTCTAATTGACTTGTGCGAAGTAATCACCAAGTGCTGCTTGCGTGTGCCTTTCGGTGTTTGACGATTGACGTTTGGGA
Source organism: Parietichytrium sp. I65-24A (assembly GCA_012862575.1). NCBI lineage: Eukaryota > Bigyra > Thraustochytrida > Thraustochytriidae > Parietichytrium > Parietichytrium sp. I65-24A. Next base: position 213,004 of record BLSF01000066.1, read on the forward strand.
ACTGCAGCACTGGAGCAACTACGTTCGGTTCTCCTGTCTCCCACTGTGGCCAAGCTTGCTGTTGAGGTAAAGTAACACAACTTGTAAGCTGGGCTATGCTGCGGCCAAGGCCAGTCTCCCGATCCTCCCAGCGCAAGATACTTGGGTTACTTATGGTTACTTCTTCAAGTTGAATAAAAGCAACCACGTTGACCCTTGCGCTCTATGCGTCTAATAAAATAACTAAAATAACAAGATTTAGAGCACAAGCAGCGTCTTGAAATGTCTTGAAGCGTAGAGCGACTGTCAAGTCACACAGTGTGCAGATGTCTGCAGCATTTGAGAGACTCGCCAGGCGCGCTCGGGCACACACACACGCACGCACTCCAGGAAGCTCTGATTCGCAGCGGTAGAAGTGGCAGAGAAAAACAATAAGTTTACTGTTCGTACAGGGCGCTCGTGGTTTACTTTCCCGTCTTCCATTTCATTTCAATGAGCAATTGATTGAGGTTGAACATGGTTGAACTGATTGGCTGTAAATTATTATTCTGAGAATTCTGAGAACAAGTCAATCAATCAAAACAATCAAATCGATCAAGAGATTGCGCGTAACACTTGTTGTGCGTAAACTATCCGCACATTTCACAATTCGAGACTCTCTCTACTACCTGAGTCGATAGCTAGCTATTAACCCTTCTTCCGCTCTTTCCTAGGAAGTTTACGGTAGATGGGTGCTAAAGGCGCTTCCTTGACACTGTGAATCGCCGACCCTCACCGTGGTAGATATAGCGTAAACGGTAGACACGCGCTAGTAAGCCCTCGTTTCTCCGCATTCGAGGGGCACTATCGCAGGCGTAGTGATTCCTAGCGGTGACAAGGGGCGAAAGTGTTGGCTTTCCTGGCACTGTTTGAATTTATTCCATTGTAATGAAAAGCCTATTGCGGCGATAGCGCTTCCGTAGCTCCGTCCATCGAGAGTNTTCGAGGGGCACTATCGCAGGCGTAGTGATTCCTAGCGGTGACAAGGGGCGAAAGTGTTGGCTTTCCTGGCACTGTTTGAATTTATTCCATTGTAATGAAAAGCCTATTGCGGCGATAGCGCTTCCGTAGCTCCGTCCATCGAGAGTCCTGGAGCGGAGATGGGTGAGAAATAGATCGTGCTTGGTGATTGGGAAAGTTCTTCCAAACTCTCCAACCCTGAATTCTGCTCAAATTTCATCACTATTTCTATGTGTATTTTATTTAAAAATGTTTGTTTATAAGTAACTTAGAAAAGGCTGTCCTTTCCATTCTTCAGCATCTTTTTTTGATTCATTTTAGTTTTAAAAACTCATACAAAATGTGAGCACAAGTTATTCTTTCATTCTTTCATCACTCCAAAACCACTCGTCCTGGTAGTAGTAAGAAAGCTATTGAACGCTAATCGACAGTGCGTTTGTCTCGGCAGCTGTTACGCCTTTTTGGAAAGAAGTGCTTTCCATGTCCTGGGCGCATTGCTAAACAAAAGACTATTCGCCCATAGCATACATGACATGAATGGTGGAACCGTACTGGTACGTGTACTAGCACTCGAACAAGCAATGCTTGACTGAGTCTCAGAGCATTTCCACGTTTTCCTTCTCCCAGGAGATAGCGACACCGGCTATGAGGCCACTAGTACCTGGAACCATTTTGTGCCCCCTCACATCGTTTTTGCAAAACTTGACAAGAACTCTCTTCGCGTCAATCTATAAATCTAATTAGGGGCGGAAGCTAGCACGGGGTCCACAGCGGAGATGCAGGGATATAGCATTGGCTAGGACTAAGGATACACATCAATGTTTTCAGCGGCGCAAAGCAATACTTGCGTAACAAAAGATGCAGGGACTACCACCGAGCGGAGGCTCCGAGAGTGGGAAGAAGGAAAGAATTCGAATGTTAGGTAGTGTGCGGGTAGAGCAACGGTAACAGTAAATCTCTCTACAAACCTTAATTCATTGCAAAAACACTCCCTTTGGTGAGGGAAACCTCTTTTCAATTTGAACACGCGTATTGTATTTGCTCTAAATCACCTTTGGCTGACCTGACCCAATTTTTAAAAAGCTCTTGCTCTCTAATGCTCTCTGATAAAATATCTGAATATTATTCTGAACTCTGAACTGTGTGAAATCCTTTTGAATGGTGAATTTGACAGTGAGCTCTTCCGAGTTTATTTATATTTGGAGCAAAATTTCTCTTGTTCACTTTCAATTCTTTCTTTTCTTTTGCAAATATTTCTCATTGCAGGTCGCTGTCGGCGCCACTGAGATCCTTGTTTTCTTTGGCAAGCTCAGACTGCGGCTCGTTCCCGTCGTGCTCGCCGGTCGCAGGCAGGTCCTTGTGTTCTGGTTCCTCGTTTTGAAACTCGCCGCTCTCTAGTTGGGAAGTTTCTTGAGCAGCTCGAGGCAGCGGTGTCCCGGTGTCTGACGACCCTTGCTCGGATTGAACATCGGTAGGTTTCTCCTCGTTCAAGATTTCCAATCCCCGGCGACTCGGGTCGCCAGTGGGAAGCTCCTCCCGGTCCCCGTGGTCGCACAGGTCGAGTAGCACAAGTTCGCACTCCAGATTACCGCTGTTGATGAAGCGATCCGAAAGGTACAACTCACTATCCCAGGGCTTCACAATTCCAGTCATTCTGCAGAGTAAGCTGCACAAGCCAGCCGAGTTCCGTTCGCACGCCACGTGTAGCGCATTCTGGCCTTTACCATTTAGGAGTTGCACAACAAGATTTTGCACACCGAGAATGCTCTCTATTTCCTCTTGCTTTTGTTGAACCATGTTAACAAATTCGATGGAGTGAGCGCGGACAGCTTCAAACCAGAGGGCAGAAAAGACTTCTCTTCCCGAGGGTACGGCCCGAAGCAAGGCGATGAGGGCATCCACTCCCTTGGTGGTTGTATCGAAACCAAAGCTCGTAAAGCCAGGTAAACAACCCAACGCTCCAAGAAATGCCTGCTGGCAGCGAAGATCGCCAAAGTCTTGCTCTGCGATCTCGGATCTGATGTACAGTTCGGCACTGCCTTCGTTTAGACTTGAGTTCCAAAGCCGTGCTATCCACGGAACGCAGTACTTTGGACGTAGACGGACGTCCCAGTCCAAAGGGGGACGGCTCGAGAGCTGTGCCTCACAAAGCTCAAAGGTTGTCTGCTTGTTAGCGAGCGAGATTGTACGAAAGGTCGCACAAAAGCTGTGAATCATTGCGCGAAAATCTTGCAGGCTGACTGTGACACCCTCGAGACGATTCGCGGCGCTCAGTAAAAACTGGAAAAACGGAGTTCCCTCGTCTTTCAAAGTGGTGTGTGCAAATTGGGCACTCGTTGCCAAAATAAATTTTCGAAAGAATTCACCGCCAGACCTAAACCTCTCGACCGCGTACTCTAGCCTCGAATGTGCATCGAAGTTGACGCCAAAATGAATTGTGCTGGCTTCGCTCAGAGAATCGCAGATGAGCTCAAAGTAATCCGAGTCTTCAGACGTGAAGTGAGTGAGCTTTTTGTCAAGCATGGCTTTTGCGTGTGGCAAACACAATCCCTCCGCGATCCTAGTGAGGCGGCTTGAATAGAGCCTGAAGAAATTTTGTCGGATCGAAAGCAAGTATCGCAGAGACTCCTTGGCGTCTTGCTCAATTGCAAACTCTACACATGCGGGCACCAGAGAATAAAGCTTCTCCGCGTCTCCGTCGGAGATAGCTTTTGACACCAAGGCATCCACGAGATGCAACTCGTTACAGGCTGAAGCATAGAGCAGTGCAGGAATAGTCTGAGTCACGGGTCCACTGAGGGCAGCGCAGGAGAACGCAGTAAGAACCCCGCCTCGAATCAACTGGGCTACTTTCTCAGCCCGGTCTTCGCGAATACTCCAAAATGATTCTTCAGTCTCCTCTGCCTTGAAGACATTGACGAGCGCCAAGTCGCTTTCTAGAGGATCGAGAAGTCGGTCAAACACTCGCTGATAGTCGTCTCGAGGAATTCGGGAGCGATAATAGTTTAAAATGCCGCGCATCTGAAAGTCGGGATGAGCGAGTCCGTTGGCCCAGCTTGCGGCTAGTAAACAGATATCCTGTACCTTACATCTCGAAACTCTTTCCCGTATCATTTCAAAAAGGTTTTGCAAATGGCCCTCGCCGAGCTGTCGCCCCGAAAAACCATTTCTGCCCGCCACCATGTGCAAGAAAGGTTGGCAGGCCCATCTGACCGCATCAAGCATCAGCTCCTTGAGTGCATGAACTGGTAGGGAAAAGATGACTGTAGCAATAACATCGCTCTGCTCTCGATGAGACGTCGCCAACTCACACAGGGTAAGGAAGACTCGTCGCACGAAGGCATCCTCAGCTGCGCTTTCGCCGAATACTTGGAGGAGAAATGTGTGTACGTTCAGGTCTCTTCTATGCCCCCCCGGACTAAATAAACAATGTTGCAAACAGTTCGCGACGAAGGCCGCAATTATAGGAGACTTTGCAAATACAAGCTCTTGATCAACATCTTTGGCGCGGTCGCTGCGCGTTCGGAACTCGAGCAGCTTACCAGGCCATGTGCTGCCTTGAAAGAGAGCATGCATAATGCTTAAAGAATCCTTCGAGAGATGCAGTACACCGATATCGTGGAAGATCTGTTCACGAACGACGATCTCGTCTTTGCCTATCGCTTCCTGCAGGCGATCAAAAACTATTCTATACTTTTCGAAAATACCGCCACTTGACTCAAAAAGAGTTTGGCAAGCACTTTCGGCGATGTGAGTCCACGCCTTCAAGAAGCTAGCCCGGTCTTCACTCTGAGCAAGGAAGTTCCTAAAGCATGGCAGATTGTAGAATGCTTTGCTGATGCTTGCTCTCCAGGTAGAGCCATTCTTTGAAGAAAGGTGTGCTTTTTGCAAAGCGTCTTGTTTGAGACCGTAATTGCCGGCAGAGTAGTGTTGCACTAGCCAAGGGTCATAGGCTGGCCAATGAGCAATTCGAGAATCAAGAAGCATGCACATCTCCGGAAGCCTCAGCTCTCTTGCCACCGAGAGATGATAGTTCAGGTCGACACGGTGGATGTTTTCCGAAGAAAGAAGTATTTCGAGGCACACGTTGGCATTTTGCTCCACTGCAACTGCAAAAATAACTGCCCTCTCGCTCTCTTCAATTACACCCTGTGATTTGTCCAGCTCTGAAACTATTTTTGGATCGTCACGCGCGACAGCATACGCAAGCTTGGATAAACGCGGGCCAAACCTGGAGGTTGCCATTTCCTCGTTAAATGAGCTATCTTTTACGCCCTTGTATTCCCCTCTTTCCATAAGCTCAAAGTCAAAGGTTCCCGGGCACATAATTCTCCAAATGATCCGTTCGCATTCTTCATCTCCGCGCGCATACTTAACTAGCATTCCGGGAGCCATCGAACGCAAAAGAGTTCGAGCGTCCGGGCTCAACGCGGCTTGTGTACCCCAAAGCATACCGGAGAGAAGAATGCACAGATCTAAAAACCCAAGACTGCAAGCTATGTGCAGCCCGTCGTGGCCATCATCGTCTACAAAGTGCTCCACCAAATTGGAGCACTGGTATACTTGCTCGATCGTTCCTTGAAATTGTGCAGCAAAATTCAAGAATGGCACGCACCTAGTTCGTACTGCGTCAAGCCAAATCAATCGAAATACACCTTCGCTTACCTTGGCAAGTGGTTGCGTGGTAGTCTCGAAGAATAGCTGGGGCAAAAGCGACTTTGCATCGGTCGTATTCTCAACGATCCACAAAAGCAACAATCGCCACTCCTGAGTCTCCAGTGTCTTCGTTCGAATATTGGTCTCCAAGAAAGTCTCGAGCTCCGCTTTGCCTTCCTGATCAAAGTACTCGGCAACCAGAAAATTCGCCACAGCTGGAAGATAGGGCAACGACACTGAAGAAGACTCGTTGTTTCTCAAGGCGTCGAAAACCACCTCCTTGATTTCTTTTCCCTCATCACACTCACCCCAATTCACTTGGCCAATTTTCGCGCTGTACATCCGCCATTCATTCGTTCGTAAAGACATGCAGATGATCGCCCCCACAATCTCATGAAGGCTTACCATGTGCTTTGTGGGCTTGATATGGCGATTAAAGATGGGCAAGTTTGCGGCGCGGCACTGAATGGTTTCACAGTCCCGAGACTTGTACCACTCGGCAAGACCGGATATTTGAGTACTTGAAACTAGCTGTGCGAAATAAGGATGAGACACGACACCAGCAAAGCTCGCGTGAGTGAAGAGTTGGAGAATGTGTGGGCAAATCGTGGCACTGCTGCTCTCCAAGTTCCAGAGCGTTCGACTCGCATATTTTCTGTAGTTTGCGGCGAAAAACTGCAATGCCTCAAAAGAACCTTGCTCCACGGAAAACTGTATACAGACTGGAACGTATTTCTGGAGATACTCCTCTCTGTTCCTGAGGAACTGCATTAGTGCGTCAATTGCGAGCATGTTATTCAGCGCAGCGGCGAAAGGAAGGAGAGGAAGGCCAAACGAAGTAGTCTCGTAGACTGCCTCAGAGTTGGCGCTGAGAAGGTCTCGAAAATTCTTCAAATTTGACACACCTTCTTTAAGCAGTGAGAACAGTGGCGAGCTCTGCACCAACGAGCTCGCCTGTCTCTTCAAAATCAGATCGCTCAAAGCTGGCTCTAATAGACGCCGGCGAACCCATGAAACATATGGGTTCTGGTGCTCATGTACAGAAGAGTTCCCAAATACACCATGGGCCCCCGCCAAATCCCGATTTAAATTAGCCTCTCCAAAATCCTCAGAATCACCAACGCGCACTGACCGCTGCTGGTGCTGCTGGTACTGCGATATTTCGTTGCGCTCTGTCATCATAATCTCCTTACGTCCTGTTTGTTCGCCATTAAACTCGAAAAGTTCTTCTTTCACGATCTTCAACAGTCCGGCACAATTTTTTCCGCGAGTATCGTCATGGCAAAATTTCGCATTCTTTGCATCAGAGCTCCAAGGATAAAGCGTCAAATCTTCTCGCAAAGCTTTCTGAAGTTCACATGAAAAAGGGAGCTTGTTATTGCCAGCCTCACAACCATCGCCAACAGCAGCAAAGTCGAAAAGGAAAATGAACATGTCAGCCCATCCATATTGTCTTGCAATCCGAAAGAGAGATTTCTGCCTCGTGCTACCACCATGGGCATCAAGAGCCGGAGCGTCCCGTGTGACGGAGAACAGATAATTGGAGCGAAGAGCAGAGCCAAGAGTAGTGTGTGGAAAAGACGCATCCGGCTTCAGCTGCAAAGCCTCTGTCAGTCGATTCAAAAACGGGATCCTGCGCCGTGCAATCGCCTCTTCCCACAGCTTTGCTATGGAAGATTCGCTTAATACAAGTGAATCTCCAGCAAAGAGCCTCCAAAATATTGTTTTCAAAGCAGAAGAATTATACATTGCTTCACATACCCCGAAAAAAATATGCCGCGTCCCCATGGACTCAAGTCGAGAGTTTCCAAAGTACCTTTCGGCAAGAGCAAAAGTGTTGGTCCTTGAACGCTTCAGACTTTGGGCTATAAACTTGACGATGAAGCCGTCTCGGATCAGGCTATATTTAAATGTGACCATAGCCGTTTGCAAGCCGTGTTGGACAGAAGTCTCTAATGAGAAGATGTCAGACGTGCCAGCTTTCGTGTCTTTGAACAGCGCGGCAAGTGCCTTCATGCAATCGAGCCCAAGCTGAGGCGAAAGCCGCCCTTCCCTCATCCGTGTAGACACAAGTTTATAGAGGTCACGGAAAGGGAAACAAGGGGTGCTGTACTCCTGGGACATGTCTTCATGCATCTCCATGGCAAACTCCCCAATCATCGCGCAAAATTCCGCCCTGCACTGCTTTTGACCTTGTCCGAGACCCAGCCGCTCGATGAGTGTCTGGTCGATGTAATGTCCGACAAGTGCATACCTGCTCAAGTATTTGCTGCCTTCGGAAATGACAGGCTGAAAAACTGGAATTGCGCTCGACCTTGACTCGAGTAGCTGAGCTTCACGACTAAATGGGATTGGATGAGGAAGAGAGGTGTACATCTTGCACAGGTGTTCCACCTCCAGTATATCTGGGTCCAGCCTGTCCCGAGTCTCAATCCGTTTATTGCAATTTGGTTCAAGATCGACGCACTGAAACCCTTGCAATGCCAATTCCTCTTCGAAAGGTGAGTTGCGCTGCTTCTCTAAAGACTGTACGTACGAAGGGAAACGACTCCGAGCCGTAATTACCATGCGTTGGTTTGGCAAAGCTTCCAAGACACTTAAGACCCAGCGTTGTATTTGGCTGAAGGCGAGCTGTGAAGAGTCAACGATTAGGACTAGTCTTCCCGTGATGAATCCCCGCCTTAAGAATCTGGCCATCTCAGCGTCTTCGTCTGCCCCGATCGCAGAAATGATTGATGAGGACGAAACTGTTCCACTGCTTCCATAGCTTTTCAAAACCTGCGCAGCGTTAAGAACCAGAGGGAACAGACTCCAAATTGTTTGGTTTCGCGACCTGTCGCTCTTCGTTCGCAGTAGGAGCTTCAACGCCAGAGAACGCATGGCAGTAGTTTTTCCTCCGCCGTTTTGGCCAAAAAGCACGAAGCGACGTGCAGAGCTAGTCTGTGGAGTTTTCCAATCAGTTTTCATGGCCCGGAGACAAGCCTCCACGGCTGGCATTGGGGAGATATAGGTTCCCAAAGATAGATCGTGAATTGCGAATTCTACGTCATCAAACGGCCAGAATTCTTTCTGGCCAGACCGTTCTTGACTCCGCGTTAGATCAACTATAAATCGATCTATGCGGATTCTGAGTTGTTCATCAGAGGCTGCTTGGCGCCACTCTTTCAGCGCATCCAGAAAATACTCGACATCGAGGAAGCGCATCCCTGCTGTAGAGCCGCCAACTTTGTTGCTGTTCAGACGAATATGCCGACCATTTAGCTTTTCATGGAGATTCAGGAGAAAGCTTCCCCACATCGACTTGGGATCTTTGTTGAAATGTTCTGACTCAGTGTCTTCCAGCGCTACCAGTTGTAACCGAAAGAGTTCTTGCTCAGTAAACTTGGACGACAGATGAGAAGCGGCGCCAGACAAATACTTTTGCTCGCCCCTAACTAATCGCTCCAAGGACAATTTATTTTGCGCAGCCGAGTTTGGAAGTGTTGCAAAGGGTAACAAAAGTTTAATCGTCTGCTTGGCGTGTAGAAGCGCTGCCCGCATGGCCATCTCCCTCCGGATATCCGTGAGTTCAACGAAATCAAGCGCATTGATTGCGAAGAAGAGTCTCCCAACGTGCAAGTTAAGTGGAGTCTGATCAAGCTCGCAGTAATCCGGAAGATAGTATCTCATCGCCTGTGTGAGCTTCCAGACCCGTTCCAGTATTGCCGTTGATTCTCCCGAGCTAGAGTTGGTGGGCAGCAACGTGGTCAGAGGAGGCAGCGCAACCGGGTCGTGCTCTGCAAGGGCTCGAAGGAAGTGAAGAAATTCAGATCTGTGCACACAGTCATCCCTAGCGACACGAGCCTCGGGGTCAGTCAGGAAGGACTCGGTCTCGCTAAGAGGGGTATATTCCAGCAAAATGGTGGACTCAAGCTTTGCAATATCTCTCAAAGCCGGACCCGGGCCCGAGAAGGCGAAGTCGATTATCCAGACAAGGTTGGTGGCGTCCAGAAGGATGTTCTCCCCGTTCAGATCCCCGTGTATCATGGACGAAATACAAGTTGCGGGACTGTCGAGAGCACGAGCAAGAACTTGGTTCTGGAAGAATTCAAAGAATTCATAGGCAGATGTCTTGTCGAGACCCAATGTTTCTTTCACAATCTGCTCAGAGATAGCACCGTGAACCAGGCACCTCTTTACCAGACTTGGCCGGCCCTCGTGCTCTTTACTTTCCATTTCTTCTTTGCTTGGGGTGCTCTGTTTCAAAATCTTTAACTCCTCCAGTGTGAGAGGATCGCAATCTCCTATTCTCTTCTTGATTTCAGACTTGAGATAGTAGCTTCCGTGGTCCACGTCCAGTTTCTCTCCCTGGCGATCGGGTTTCCTTGCAAGCGATATAATGTGCCCATTTCCGAGCTTAGTATTGGACATTGCTCTCCGGAAAATAGTTCCAAAAACCTCGTGAAGTACCTCATGACAGCCTTTCAGACCACTATCATGACACCGGTCACTCGTACAAGAGAGCTCTTTATCCAAGATTTGTCGAAAGGTCCTGAGTTTGCTTGAGTGTTCATCAGAGTCTCCTACACCACCGCACAGCTCAATTCTAAGAGCTTTAGTTTCATCCTTCTCTTCCTCGCACGGTGCCCTCATTTTCTGAGGAAGAATGATTTGAGGGGCGTTTTCTCCCAAGAATGGCGCAATCTTTGACATCCTCCTGTGTTCGTCCCTGATTTTGTCCCAGCTGTCGGTCTTGACTACGCATGGCTGGTCAATGTTGTCATCAAATGAATTATTTGTACAGCGAAACACAGCAGCTCCGCTCTTGCCCCCGTGAAGCGTGCTCGCCTGCACTCTTGCAGCATTAGGGAATCGCTCAGCAATGGCAATAGGCAACTTGGAATCCTGTGGCGCAGAATCCGGCTCCTTGGACGACAGTGCCACCAAGAACCGTGGCCAATTCTGGAGGATGATTTTCCTGTCCTCGTCTGTAATCTTGCTCTGATCGTATATCTGAGCGGAAGGTTCAGTCCCAAATAGTTTCGCCAGGTGACCATCCGGGTCCTCGTATCCCCATCGCCACAATTTCTCCTTGAATTCGCCAAAAGTTAAAGAAGTCTCCATCACCCCGAAGAGCGGGTGTTTGATGTAATCATCTGGAATGATCTTGTTCTTCTCCTCCTCCTCGCGCTCCTGCGATTGAAGCTGTGGTGACGCGGCACTGAGGACGCTGCTAAAGTAATTTCCCTGGTGCAGGACGGATTTCTTTTCGGACTTGACCTTGCTCGTTGAGCTACTAGTGAGATATCGGGCTGTCCTAGCTGGCGAGCTCGATTGCGGGCCACTCTCTCCTGGTCGTCTCAGTTGACGGTCTCCTGGCGCTGACGAATACATCGCGGGCCACCTTTAGGTCAGACACACTCACCTCTCCGCTGAAATGCCCTCTGCCGCATCCGTGGCTCGGCTCTTCGCCCCGCGTTTGACGAGCAAAAGCAAACGTGCCTTCTTTGCGTTGTCTGCTGGTACTGTGTGTCCTTCGCGAAAGGGCCCGCAAGGAGGTCCTCGAGTCCCGCTCTTGCTTTTCTTTGTGTTGATTGAGATTGATTTACTCCTCATGGCGACTAGTAGCTGTTGTAACTTAGCTACAAACAATACATATTATAGAACGGTAGGAGTACTCGAGTACCAGTGCCGTCTCTAGCCAGGTGTGTACACCTCGGAATCCGTTACCGGTCAGATATTCGAAATTATCAGTGTCTAAGTATTCGCGTATTATCGTATTGTGAAATATAGCAAGTTCGGTATACCCGGCCTACCCATGCCTACCCGGCCATACCTGGCCTTTGGCAGAGGGCCTGGCTGGTCCTAACAGCACCAGTAGAGGACCGATACGGATAAAAGTTGCCAAAACAACTTTCACAGTCACATCGTTCGATGGACAAACATCAATCTTGATCAAACAACACACTCTTTGAGCCTTGTGACCTGGTACTAAGAGCCAACTCGGACTGCCCAAGTTGTCCGAGTGAGATGACTTCTGAAATTAAATGGCACGAACGCCACCGTGTCCGGCTCTTGAAGTTGGGCTGCTTCTTCTTTTCACTCCTATAAAAACTTGCATGAAAGAGCGCCTCCACTCATTGACAGTACGCTCTTTCAGAATTCAGAATAATCAATCCAAAATCCAGAAATCAGAATTGTGAATTTCGGAACAGAACGCAAGAATCGCGATACGCACGGTTCCCCACCAATTATATTTACACTTTTACACTCAAAAAAGCAACGTGCTGCCCGGATAGACGATGACATGCTTGCTTTTTTTTGACGAGTGCCAGCGAGAGCCTCGTAGAACGTTCAGTTACAGCCGTTTCAATTCTCCACAGCTGAGCTCTTCAAGTTTGCGTGGGTGGCACGCGCGCTGTGCGGTTCGCTTCGCCGAGCGCGCTGGACTTTGAATGAATTATTTGATTCTGCGAGCCTTCCTTCGCGTCTCCTCAAAAGCGGACGACTGCTTTAGTACAGAGTGACGCACCTGCTCCCTTCTTCTCTATTTCTCCTTCCTTCGCTGAACTGGCTATGAACATTCCTCACCTCTCTTTGGCACAAATTGCTACCACTGTGCTAACTGATCTCTTAGTAGTAGAATGGTTATACCTTGTTGGATCAAGATCAAGATCAGGGAGAATCCTGATTCAGGGGCATTCAGGGTGATCTTTTCTCGTTTAGCATCGCTTAGCCATGGTTAGTCCGCCGTTACTAGAGTGCTAAGAGCCCGAGCACTCGGGTTCCGGAGAAGACGGTGAATTCTGATCAGAAAGAGAGAGAATGAGGGAGAAACAGAGCGAACTATCGTGCTGACCATCGTGTGTGCATAAGCTGAAGAGCTGTGTGCCTTTAGTACCGTGTACGGGAAATTTATTTCTAGCTAGCTGTCTATCTGGGCTTAAAGCCGAATCAATTCTTCCGAATTCCGCAACATGATCGGTTGGAAGAAAAAACCTGTGATCGGTTGTTTCGTTCTCTCTTTCTCTCTTGACTTTTCGCATTCTCATCGTAGTCCGCATGATCGGAGGATCCGAATTCCAAATGAAACAAAATTAACTTCAAAGAAACCATACTCACAGTAGCAAAACGGTTGGGAAAGCTGGAATGCCATCGTTGTGATAGCGATTCCATAAGACAGGCTCCTTGTGTGGCTATTGCCTGGTGATGCAGTGTGCAGTGTGTAGTGTGTGTGTGACAGCCAATCACGAGGAAAAGATCGAGGCACGCGAGAGAAGAGAATTTATTTTCTTTCCTTTGATTGGTTGATTTTGAGAAATCAAGACTGACTGTGAATGAATTACTGAACTGCAAAAAGTGTTGAAACCTGCGGTAGCGCGACAACATACGTACAACTCGCTATCACACTGTTAGCAAGCGATCTTCAGCGCGAAGGGTTAGAAAGTGTCAACCATTCACTCGGAATTTTTGATTAAACATTCGAGTAGAAACACTGGCTAGCACACCAACTGTGAGAAGATCTGAGAAGGCAAAAGATTCGAAGAGTTCGTCGTAAGATAAGCTCATTCTTCCATTCGTCCATGTGAAAGAGAAAAAAACAGAGTTTACAGTCAAGTGATTCACACCCATGGATACCAATGGAGCCAACTCACGGTCAAGAGTTTACACACTCTCTTTGCGAAGCAATTTCCTCCGCGTGTCCTGATGAGACTCTCTCTCAGGTAATTCGAGCGCAGTCTCAGTTCTGAATTCTGTATCCGAAAATGCGAAAATGAGACAGGGTTGAGAGAAGAAGGAGACAAGGGAGTCTTGACTTGACGGGAATCTCCCCCTCTCCCCTGCTTGTTCCTTTCAAAAGCTGGCGTTCTTTCTTTTCTTTTCTCTTCGATTAATTAATTCGCGCTCGACCTTTCTCCAGCAGCTCTCTCCGCTCTCTTCGGTGGAATGTAACTGCGCTGGCGTCGCTTGTCAGATAACTTGCGTATCTCAGATGGCTTCAAGTTGGGCGGGCGCAGTCTTGCCGAAGGCGACTACTCGGTAAGGGAGGCCGCGACAAGTGCACGGGTGACTTATCGCTTGTTCCAGCATCGCGCTCACGTTTTGATTGACTGACTGCCTGACTGTCTGAGTGAGCGCGCTTGAATCAGAGGAAAGCATATAGGGTGTATGGACAAGCTGTTGTTCTTCAGCTACTC